>BPLQ01010508.1:0-12608 GCA_021605075.1 Caerostris darwini | reverse complement strand
GATATCATTTGAATAATAATATTTAACATGAAATGCTGCAGCACCAGCGCTGCGGGGGCATTGTTACTCCGCGTCCGTGGCTTATCTTCAAGTCACACGCGCCCCCTGGGTAATGCAAAGTGAGTACGTCTGTGCAACGCTTGCCGTAAGGCATCCAAGACCAACCTGTCTAAGTGTTTGCCATCTGCGTTAGAAAGAAAAACATTCAGAATGTAGACTTTTAACTTGCATATTAGGAAATTGTTGAAGGCAAAATACGTTTTTAAAGCAATGGAGGAGAATTTAGTAAAAATACAAATATACAAGTAGTAGCCTTTATGGTAGCAATCAAAAAGCAGTTCTAATCTTTAATGTAATATATGCAAAAAAATACTTGATACTGCCTTCTCAACCGTTCATATTATCGAATATATAACACCAATTTGCCAACTGGTAGTTTTGCATTTTATTTGGAGAAAAAAGAAATGTTTTACACTTAAATTCCTCAAATATCGAAACATTTTTTTTTTTGCCCGATTTTTAAACTTTTTTGATAAAATAAAATCCTGTTTATTATGATACATTATTGATAGAGAAATATCAAACCTGCTATTGTTTAAAAAAAAATTATGTTTTAAGGATTAGAGATTTTTTTATAATTGATTTCCATATAACACGCAACTTTACTTCTTAAAATATGCAGCGAGGCTTCTCTAATTTAAAAATATGATACCCTCCAATACGACGCTCCATTTAATCAGAAGATCTGCTGAACCATGATATGGTGACGAGTCATTTTTCGTGCTAAACTACTTCAGGCAAGAATATTCTGAAAATGCTTTTTGATGCATTTCTTCAATGACGAGATCGGTTGAGGTATGTATGTGTTGTTGAAACGTCATTGTTCACAGCAAAAACATGTAGGTCCCGGTTTCACATTACCTTTCGTTAGATTTTGATACTTCCAACGTTTTAGATAACCCAGTTATAATTGAAATGTATCTGATAACTTATTATATAGATTACCATTACGCTATTTACTATTATTATAAAAAAAACACCTTTGTTTATAATAATAGTGCAAATATTTGATTTTTTTTTTATTATCCAGTAGAAATAAAAAAATATTGACATGAAATAAGGTTGAGAAAAATGGGATGTGGATTACCGTCTACTCTCCGCTAGTCTATATTTAAGTCATGAATCACAGACAAGGTCTCCCACTTTCTGATGCAATAGACATTAGATCCTGTATTCATGAATCCAGGCTATGTGCAAACTATCATAGGTTAAGCCCCCACTATTGTCCTGGGCCTATTTAGTGATGCCCACACTGGTTGTTGTACAAATAATTTTAATATATCATAATTTACGATTACTAAATTTTCATATAATTTTTCTTTTGAATTCCTTTATACTTTAAATTTCTGTACATAAAAATCAATATGAATTAATTTCATTTCTTCTCTGTAACAGAAAGTAGCTGTAAGTATTCTAATCCAATTACATAATAGAACAAATAGGAAAAAAAAATTAATAAATGAAAAAAATATCTTAAAGAGATTTATTTAATGTATAATCTATAAAAAATACGCATTTTTAGATATATTCCGATATTATAGATATTTTCTTAAATTTAAAAAGGTTTCTTGATATGGTTGAATTAGAAAAAGAATCCAATATGTAATTATTGATGAAATATTTTTTAGAAAATATTATTACCGACAAAAACATGAAAAAAAAATACACTTCATTAATAGTTTATAATTATTTAAATAAAGGACAGAAAATTATATAAAAAAATGGTTTTATTTTTATAGAATTTTACATAGTTGATGACAATCAGATTAAAAAAATGCGATAATGAATAAAATTATTATTTTTTTACAAAACTGCATACTCTGCGTCTGTAACCAGTTTAACGATTGATTAACCTTTGAAAAACATAATGCATTTAACCGAGCGCATGCATTTAATAGAGAAAATGACATTAAATGCAACAAAATTTATTAAAAAGAAATTAAATTCTAGAAGTAGGAAAATCATGCATTTTGCAAACGTTACTTTTCTTACTATAAACATTGCAAATCTGCAATATTAACTACAAAGTGATTTCGAATTTAAGTTCGATATGAAATATGTACAAATATAGTAATACTGTAAATTGGTAGAAATAGACAAATTATAGTAGTATGGATATGCGAATTTCCTCATTTTTCCTGAATCAGTCAAAAATCCACGTCACTTTCGGAAAAACTCGTACAAATCCCGAGTAATTCTCTCGTGTTACTAATTACAATATTTTTGTATTATATTCAAAAGAAATAGCTTCAGGCGCGGTATTCCAATTCATAGAATTATTACACAAGTAATTATTTACTGTGCAAAAATGAAACAAACACAATTAGGTTCGAAGGAGATTAATACTAATAATAAATATGATTATTGGAACCTATACTTCAAATGAACTATTAGTAGGCCACTTTGTTGCATATAATAGACTGCCAATATTAAGCGCTTGTAAACATAAAGGAAAACAATTTTCTTCAAAACTTCTTTTATTCGCTACTTGCGGAACATTGTACATAATGCGTATCACAACAGAACAAATTTTACAAAATGACATGCGATAGTTAATGAAAATATACACATTTAGATTTCTTTTTTCCAATTCAAAGTTTTACAATGTGATAGTGTTATACATGATTTTTTGCAATAAATTTACACTTAATATCAATTACTCTTGTATTGAACATTCTTAGTTATTTTTTAATGTTATAAAACTTTTTTATTTTATAAATTTCTTTATTTAATGTATTGAAACCTCATTGATAATGTGTATTAAGATTTTTTTGGAAATTAAAATAAAAACTGATGATAAATTTACACAAATATAATCTGAAGAATCAGTTTTTGAAAATTCATTGATTTTGTATAGTGTAATATTGAATACATAAAAAATGTAGTTTTATTTAAAAAAAAAATTTTGGAAGTCTAATTATGTTTGAACTAATAATAAATTACGCTCCATTTTCACAAACTGATTTTATTTTGTTTAAATACATTGAAAACAAATTGAAAACTACACAAATCTTAAAATAGAAACATCATTTGGGAAGAATAATACAATATTACTTTTATTTCTACATTAAAATCTAAACTGCAAAACGAAACGTTTTAAGCTAATAACATTAATAATACAGACAAATATTATAAAACATTTATATACATATACAAAATAAAATATTAGAAGCACTTAAATACCTACAGAATAAAATCTTAGTTCGCAAATAGTGTAATTTGGTAAAAACACAAGTATTCTTTTAAAATATTTAAATTTTACTGGAAATTTAATTCGAATTATACTTCAAAAATGCAACCATTTTAATATATGAATGTCTTTTAACTAGAAACAACTCTTAACATAAAAGTAACAGCATTACTGATACAAAAAAATATTTTAAAATATTCATATACGCATAAAAATACAGACATTAAAAACTAAAAATTTAAAATTTTTCCGAAATAAAATGGAATTTTTTACATTGTTAATGTAAAAAATTCCATTTAAATTAAAAGCGCCAAATAAGAATTAAAAATTATTTTTTAAATACTAAACAAAACTCATGCGGCATTATTTTTAAAACTGGCATTTTATTGAAATTCCACATAGAGTATCATTTCTTATAAAATCATGTTAACATTAAATAAATAAAATCATTCCCAGATTTTTTTTAATTTAGGAAAGTTAAAAGTTCTGTGCTGTTGATTGCTTACTTTTTATTTTACGAAAGTTAAATTTGTGTCTTCACATGAGGTTTGAGACTGGTCTCCAGATAAGTGTATCACTTGCAGTTACAGGCGAATTTCGGCAATAAATTTTCATATGCTTCTTCAAAGTACGATTTTCTGCACACTTCACAAACATGAGCTTTTTCTTCTGTATGAGTTAACATATGAGTTCTGTATGACATAACATAATCCACAAATATGAGCTAGCTTGTGCCTCTCGAAATCTTGTTCACACTTGAAACCTCTGCTTTCTGAAAATAAGGATTTTCCAAGTGATTTATCTCATGTATTTTCAGGTTACCTTTCTGTGCAAACTTGAGGTCTCTCGCCGGTATGAATCAACAGGTGTATCTTGAAGTTACTCAAACATTTCATTGCTATCCCACATTGATGACACACATAAGGCAGGCTACGATGCTGTTGATAACAATGATTTTTTAAAAGTTCTAAAAGTAGAAATATCCTTCTACATACATTGCATGTCCATAATTTGGTGGTAGGGAAAATAGTAGAAGCAAACATATTTACCAGAAACTTTACTCCGAAAAAAATTAGAATATTATAAGCTAAAATTTAGATATGACAGTTATTCTTTCGATGTTTACTGTTGAGTTTGCGAAGTTACCATTGAATGGCCTTACACTTCAAATTTTAACGAATATATTTTCTGCACAACAGGTGCGTCTCATTTATTATAGTTACCATTTTTTTCTGTATTTCTTATTGTTGCTAATTTTGTTTTTCTTCAATTGACACGCGCTACAACAGGATGTTGTAGAACTCTATCATGGGTTTGTAAAAAAAAAAAAATAATAATAGAAATATTTAACACTTACTAGCTGCGAAATTTTGGGTTGATTTTGTTTTGGATGTTGAGTAGATTTGGGTTGCTCGTGAGATAACCATATGATTATTATATTATTAGTGACATATATTACTATTATTGATTAACCAGTTGATTGGATCCACATAATGACCGCTTATATCTTGATGATGTATACGTATATGTGTATATATATATGTACATGTATCTATAATCAAAAATAAAAATATTACGGGTAATTGTAAGCATTTAATTTTACGAAAATCACAATTTTGTTAGTTTATTGTTTCTAATTCTGACTGCAGGTGAATGGTTTCCATCGCATTGTAATATATGTTCTTTAAATTTTAATATTTTAGCTACACAAGCGTATGCTGTTTTTGATTTGGGGATAGACTCATCTAAATAAGTTACATCTAAGGCAGGGGTGACCAACTCGCGGCCCGCCTTCAACATTTTTACGTCCCGTGAGATTTAACACACTTTTACAAAATATATTTATTTTATAATGACCACAGTAGTGAAATCCAATATGTTAAAAAAACGCTTTATTTGAGCATCCGTATATTCGAAAATTAATTGTTGAAATGATGAGAAAAAATTAACCTTGCTTTTAAAATGATATTCTTGCGAATAAATGACAGATATTGATTGTTTTATTTATGAGTTCGCAGAATAATTAAATTATATTCTGCGAACTCATGAGGCATGCACATCTTGGAATATCTAATATAACAGGTTCTATGTTAACTTTGACCTCAGTGACGCAGTGACCATCCCTACATACGTGCAGTTGTGCGTTTAGTATACTTTTTATTATATTATCAATGTTTACAAGTAAGAATAATAGTAAAAATAAAAATAACTCATTATGTTTTAATTTTTCACTCCAAAAAATGTCTAGAGTGGGTCTAAATCTAATGTGTTGGCTATAAAATTTTATATGTGGCCCGCGGAGTTAGGATGCATTACCAAAGTGCCCACAAGATCATTTGAATTGGCCACCCCTAATCTAAATTACATATATATTTGTATATAAACAGATAGATAAATACATAGACATTTTGAATTATTGAACCATTGTGAAAGTGTTTTGTAACGTTTTTCAGATTACAAGAATTTTCATAAATAAATGTCCAACTAAATTACCGATAGACTACAATGCGATATCATTATTAATATTAAAAGCAATTACTACATATAGTTAAAGAGCGTTAACTAAATAGAGCGTTAAGAGCAATTACTAGATATAGTTTAAGAGCGTTGTTCCTGTAGGGAATCGGTGGATTCTGGTTCGAATCAGCTGGTGGTGTCTGTTACACTTTTTTTTCTGGACAGAGGAGTTACGATGGCAGGTTTAATGCGCAGTCATGCCTGCTTGATATGCAAATACATATAAATTACCTTAAGAAATCTTTATGGAGATTTGCTATTTCTTATTAACTCACAATCGGAGCAGAGTTTGTTGGGAATAGTGCATCATTTAATGTATGACTTTTACATTGAAATGTAACCAGCACAATAGATGTCCCTCTTATAAATTTAACTTTTTTTTTGCATTTGAGCAAAATATATATTTATGGGATGTCACTTGTGATTTCTTTCTTACTTAAAAAAATTTGTAAGTCTTTTTTAAAAAAAAAAAAAAAAAAAAAAACATTTCTTCTATCCAGTTTCCTTAATTTTTTTGTGTGTATAAAGTATATCCTCTATATTAGCCACAGAAAGGAGATTGTAGCCACTCTTTACTATATGGCAACACTTACAGCAGGGCACTACCAGCAACATCTTTATAATAACTAAACTTACTCAGAAATTGTGAATAAGAGTTGACAATTTCTATGTCAAATGTCTGTTCTATTTTAAATAAATGTCAATTTTTCATAAGATGTAATTCCTTCATTATATTTATTTCGGGCGTAATATTTTCTAAAGTATATTTCCTGAGTATTATATGTTGGGTTCTACGTTTAATTCTTCTATATATATATAAAAAAACTTTTTTAATTAATTCAAAATATTTGTGTTTCTTTTAATACAATTTTACTTCCTCCATTACTTAATTTGATTAGAATAAATTACTGCCACTACTTTCTTTTATTAAGGAACAAATTTAAAATTAATGTATATTGATTCTCATGTACATAAATTAAATATATAAATGAATTACCAAGAATTCTTCTGTGCGGGTCACAATGGTCAATAACCTCAGTGTGTTTTGTGATGCGCTTCTACAGGAGTTCTTCATTTCTGGTTACTCAGTGGGAAGTCGATGCAGCCAGAGATGGAAAACGTAGCCGATTCTTTGCTATACGGAAACACCTAATGCAGGACACAACCAGCGACCTCTTTATACTGACTGAACTTCCTCACAAATTGCCATTAATTCTACTGTGTTGTTGAACGTCACATCTTTCCTTTTCCCTTTATTATCTTTTGATGCTGGTCCTTATGCAACTGAAAGTACAGTGAACAATTGTTACGTAATTTGGCTATTAACCTCATTTTCCCTTTTCACATAATTAACTTAAGTCTATCTCCCGTGAATTCAAAGTGTTTTAAGGATTTTTTTAAAATGAAAACAATGTTATTCAAACTTTATTGATATATTAAATAACTTTAATAGCGTACAAAAAAATTTTATGGAAAAAAAAAATCAATGGTTAGGAGTGGCGCTAAAGTTGCCCTCCTCAATATGGATCTGGGTGGTGAGTCAAGTTTCGGTTCTTCCGCTTATATATAAACGAAAAAGAAAATTCTGATCAGTATGAGTGTAGTTATCGCAGGAACTAAAATAAAAAAAATTGACAAGATGGGGCGTTGCTGAAATTTACATACAGAAAACAGACTGTTAATTCCTTATTTTTTGTATGTAAAAAAATAAGTATTCAACGTGAAAAGTTTTTTTTAGTTCCAGTGGTAGGTACTGGTGTACTGAATAACATAGTCAAATTTGAGAGTAGTTTTTTTTTTTTTGCCTCTCACCGTGCAGAAAAAAGTAGTTTCGAAATAAATGATATGATACAATATAGAGTATAACTACATAACTACATACCTGCTTCTGCGCTGATCTGTTGAATGGGCTGTAGAACTTAAAATATCGTCAATATCATTAAAAAAATTTAACAGTATATTCTTAAAGGATTATACTTTCGAAATATCGAAAAAAATCGATTTTTTTCAAATTTCTAGACCGCCGGATCCCCTTAAGCGAGTCTCCCTTTAAAAACTGAAATCCTAAATTCAATACTTATGGATGTCACCCTGCGATGATAAACTTCAGTTTTGAATCCACGCTGTGGCACGGGTTTTTTGTTAGTGGTTCATAATCCACGTTAAACTTTAGGTCCCGGTGTAATTATCCTAAAATGTGCACAAAATGACTGTAGAGCGACAAACCAAACCTTCTGTGATGCACGCATACTAAAACTGATTCTGATGTGTATTTCCCCTTTTTTTTTAGCGAATGAAAAGAGATCAGCTGCATCTCTTCGGTTAATGAATTGCGGTTTCGATAGGAAATAGAATTCGATTTTTAACTCTTATCCAGAACTCATTTTCATGGACTATTTTTATTGATTAAATAACTGTGATTTTCGATTTCGTTATCAGCACGACGATTTGTGTTGGTGCGAAGCAGCCGCTAGCTTCTATCTTGAGTTGGAGTCCTTTGAAGTTATGAGATAATACATTGAAAAACAAAGCAGGTAAAGACTAATAGGTGACTTGCCCAGAGATATATATATAAAGAATTAAAAGAAAGAGACAAAAAGTTTTGAAGTAATCTAAACAAAATGAGGAAGGTTTTTATTTATTCATTTTTATTTATTATTCTTTCATTTATATTTAATTTATAAACAGATAAAAAAATTAATTAAGAAGAATAAAACTAATTAAGAAGCAGAGTTGAAGAAAAAGATCCGAGATAAATACAAGTAAACAGAAAGAATTAATCTAAAAAATAAAATAGAAGTAGAACGCCAGGAGAAATGATTCGGAAAACGCATTGGGTAAAATAAGGCGGGAACAAGTCAGGGGTGGGAAGTAGAATCAATTATGAGAGAGATTCGAGGACGTTTTGCATTTTTGGATGTCATAATCTGGGAGCCTTTTGATTAAATCGTTTTGAATATTAGGAAGATTTGAGTAAAAGTTATGGGCAAGTTTTTGAATAAATTGAGGGATTGTTTGCAATTTGAGGGAATGGTGGATATCACTATTACGGAAAAACTAGGGGGCATTAATGATCATTCGAAAAATTTTATTTTGCAGGCGGCAAATAATATCAATATTGGTCTTAGTAGCGGATCCGCAAACCGGGCCAGCATATGTTATTGTAGGCCTCATGTATGTTTTATAAAGAAGAAGTTTAATGTCTACGGTGGTTGGAGAATTACGGCAAATTAAGGGATAGAGGATAGGAATGAGTTTATTGAACTTATCGCGGATGTGTGTAATGTGTGAAGATAGGTAATAATATTTAATATTGAAGATTTTTTTTAAATTAAAAGGAAATAAAAAAATATTATAGTGATAAAATTTTCACCTTAAAGAAACCAGGGTAATCTAACATGATTTACCACTGTTTATTTATGATTAATTGTAAAAAAACTGCACAAGATATTCTTTCAAATTACATTTAATTACTCACTTGCAACTGACCTTGTACGATTTGCAGATTTTCCCCATCATTACCATTTCACTCTGTTAACAAACTGCTCTGAAACGTTATTGTTATTTTTAACTTGTACTCCTTTTTGAATTAGATTAACCTTTTGAAAGTATTTTTATTTTTATTATTTAAGTTCTCTTTCAAACTACTTTCAGTTTGTAATTCTTCAAAATCCTCTTTTTACTTTAATATTTTAATTATTAAATTATAATTAATAATTATTAAATACTTTATAGAAAAAAAAACCTTCTCTTCTCCATATATCTGTATTAATTGTTTATTTCTAATGTAATGTGCTTAAAGCTAAAGTAACTTCCCTTTCATATGCAAAGAAGGAACTAACGGTTACCTAGCAACCAAGGAGCTCCGTCAACATACGAATCGTCGTCGCCATCAAATTATATTTCCTAAATATTTATGAATATTCTAAGTAGTCGATTGAATGCGATATGATTATTTAACGGTATAAGTCTAATCATTTACAATATTCATAACTAGCAAAGTCATACTGGCACCTGTTTGCCTCTTTCATCCAATTTTAATGTTGTTGCATAGTTAAATTGTGATTTTACCTCATATTTTATTGACAATTATGATTCTTGCAGATGCTTGAAAATAATATTTTAACACGGCTTGAAAATTCGTCCTCTGCATTGAGGGTTATTGAATAAAAGACGAAAATTAAATTCTGTTTCAATTTATGCCAAATTTAATATTCCTTGTACAATTTACAAATATTTAATTGAGGTATTTTATTTAATAAAAACAGATAGTTACATCGCTAAAAGCTATACTTTAAAACCAGCTTACAAGACACAAGATGAGACTGCTAAAAATGATGATGCTGTATACAATAACAAGGTTATATAAAAAAAAAAGATAACATATCAGCACAGATTTGAAAGCGAAAATTAAATAACGATTTACTTTTTAAAAGATTGTAATTATTCACTTAAAATTCTTATATTTTATTTACGTTTTTTAAACATAGCCAAAAATTTAAAACACAATTTAAAAATTTTTTTTTTGTTATGATACATTTACAATTAAAATAGTAATCTCGAACAAATGCTTTTTATTATTTTTGAATTATAAAACACAAGCATTATTGCTTAAAAAACTGTTGCATTTAATGCATTGAAACAAATTATTTAGTAATGTGTATTATGAAATTTTTGAAAATTAAAATAAAATTTATGGAATTTGCTTAGTGTAGTATATCCGTTTTAAAAATTCGTTAGTAAATTTCTTTCTTATTTGAATAAATTTAGTTATGTTTGAATTAATAATAAATTATGCTCACTTCTTTTGAAAATTAATCCATATTTTGTTTGAATAGCATAAAATATAGTCATATTTAGTAATATTATAGTAATTCTAGCATAAAATATAATACACAATTCTATAACTCTTAAGAAGAAAAATATAATACTATTTTTATGTTGAAAAGACCAACTTGAAACACAAGAAACACTGAAAGATTATCTTGAAACACAACAAAACTAAAAGATTATCTTGAAACACAACAAAACTAAAAGATTATCTTGAAACACAAAAAACTAAAAGATTATCTTGAAACACAACAAAACTAAAAGATTATCTTGAAACACAACAAAACTAAAAGATTATCTTGAAACACAACAAAACTAAAAGATTATCTTGAAACACAACAAAACTAAAAGATTGTCTTGAAACACAACAAAACTAAAAGATTGTCTTGAAACACAACAAAACTAAAAGATTGTCTTGAAACACAACAAAACTAAAAGATTGTCTTGAAACACAACAAAACTAAAAGATTGTCTTGAAACAAACAAAACTAAAAGATTGTCTTGAAACAACACTAAAAGATTGTCTTGAAACAACACTAAAAGATTGTCTTGAAACAACAAAAGATTGTCTAAAAGATTGTCTTGAAACAACACTAAAAGATTGTCTTGAAACAACACTAAAAGATTGTCTTGAAACAACACTAAAAGATTGTCTTGAAACAACACTAAAAGATTGTCTTGAAACAACACTAAAAGATTGTCTTGAAACAACACTAAAAGATTGTCTTGAAACAACACTAAAAGATTGTCTTGAAACAACACTAAAAGATTGTCTTGAAACAACACTAAAAGATTGTCTTGAAACAACACTAAAAGATTGTCTTGAAACAACACTAAAAGATTGTCTTGAAACAACACTAAAAGATTATCTTGAAACAACACTAAAAGATTATCTTGAAACAACACTAAAAGATTATCTTGAAACAACACTAAAAGATTATCTTGAAACAACACTAAAAGATTATCTTGAAACAACACTAAAAGATTATCTTGAAACACAATGTCATAAAATTAGCTTGAAACACAATGTCATAAAATTAGCTTGAAACACAACCATAAAATTAGCTTGAAACACAACCATAAAATTAGCTTGAAACACAATACCATAAAATTAGCTTGAAACACAATACCATAAAATTAGCATGAAACACAATACCATAAAATTAGCATGAAACACAATACCATAAAATTAGCATGAAACACAATACCATAAAATTAACTTGAAACACAATACTATAAAATTAACTTGAAACACAATACCATAAAGTTAACTTGAAGCATAACACTATAAGATTAATTTGAAAAATTACTATAAGAATAACATGAAACACAATACTATAAGAATAACTTGAAACACAATACTATAAGAATAACTTGAAACACAATACTATAAGAATAACTTGAAACACAATACTATAAGAATAACTTGAAACACAATACTATAAGAATAACTTGAAACACAATACTATAAGAATAAACAATACTATAAGAATAACTTGAAACACAATACTATAAGAATAACTTGAAACACAATACTATAAGAATAACTTGAAACACAATACTATAAGAATAACTTGAAACACAATACTATAAGAATAACTTGAAACACAATACTATAAGAATAACTTGAAACACAATACTATAAGAATAACTTGAAACACAATACTATAAGAATAACTTGAAACACAATACTATAAGAATAACTTGAAACACAATACTATAAGAATAACTTGAAACACAATACTATAAGAATAACTTGAAACACAATACTATAAGATTAACTTGAAACACAATACTATAAGATTAACACAATACTATAAGAAACACAATACTATAAGATTAACTTGAAACACAATACTATAAGATTAACTTGAAACACAATACTATAAGATTAACTTAATATAGAACACTAAATAGTTAACGTAATATAGAACATTAAATGGTTAACGTAATATAGAACACAAAATGGTAAACTTAATATAGAACACAAAATGGTAAACTTAATATAGAA
>BPLQ01010506.1:0-143340 GCA_021605075.1 Caerostris darwini | reverse complement strand
TAGGATTTTAAAATTCAACATACCATTAATTATCAGTGAAAGAATTAATTTATTCATTTTAATTTCCGCAATCATGAGGTGTATAATTATCGGTTTATTAGCATTATTATTATTATTTTCTAAGCCAGCTGGCAAACACTTAGACAGTTGTCTTTGATGCCTTAAGGCAAGAGTAACAATACTCCCACAACGCTCTACGATCATGCTAGACTGGGACCTACGGTTTAAAGTAGATTTCGAACCATTACAAACATCCATGGCACCGCCGGAACTCAAACCCGAAACCTGTGGTACCGAGCGCCAGAGCACTAGCTACTCGGCCATCAGGCATTATTATTAGGTAGGCTGTTAGCATTACTATTAGTTATAGTGATTGCTACAAAATGCAATTCGCAATGCATCTACTCAATAATATACATATGTAATACAGAATTCATTTACAATGCCCAATACATCTACTTCAAATTTCACAAATATAATAAGAATGTTTAAAAGATTTATTAATTCTGTAGAAATTATTGATGATTAATTTGTTGAATAATAATAATAATTTATTTCCTTTCAACTCTTTTCAAAATTGTCTCTGAATAATGAAAAGAATTTCAAATGTTTCGTTCACATAATTTGCTTTTTGTTTATGAATTATTAATTTATTCTGTAATTAATTTATAAGTTATGAGGCTTTCATACTTTTCATTGAGATACTTTTTAATGATGAAATGAAGTATAACATCAGAATGATTCTGAAAATCATAGCTTTGAAGAGGAATCCTTTTTTTTTTTTAATAATTATGAATTGACTCATAACAATAAAAAAAAAAAAAGTTAATGACATTTGATTGATTTTTAAAATACGAAATATAATTTGTGAACTGCTTTATGGTTCATGGATTTAAACATCTAATATTATCTAATATAATATTAATTTATGTTCTAATACCTTGTATTCCATGTAAGTCATTATACTTTTTTTTAATAATCATAATAATAATTCAACTCATAGCTTAAAAGTTTAGTACGAAGATAATTTTTTAAACAGATGTAAACTAATTTATAAAACCAAAATGAAAATTTTATGTACCTTTATTGTAAGATATTTTTTACAATAAGGGTATTTTTTTGTAAGAAATGTAATTATTTAAGATTGTTATTTATTATAAGAAATACAATCACTCAATTATGTTTCTCATGGATCATAAATAGGTACGTAATGTAACTTTAGCTAATTTACCTAATATTCATAAAAGCATGACAACAAATAAAATGCAAAAACTATTCTGATAATGAAATCGATAAAATGATTTTTTGGTACATAAGCATCGGCGTGTACAATACATCAAATAGCTAGTGCACGTGGCAGCAGATTTTAACATCCCAATATGGTCTGTTCGTATATAACCGAAATACTTTAATTTGTAATTGAATAACATAATAGTTCAATTTTGTGAACGAACATCTAAAGATATTTTCCATTAGTTAAACCAGTTATTAAGAACTTTAAGTTGATTAATTAAGGTGATAGCTAAGAATTGACTGCTTTAATTTTTGCAAAGGATAGCAGTATCAACTGCGTAAATAGCTGTAAGAATTTTAAAATTAGTAGGGATATCAGCAATAAAAATAGATAAAACAGTCTTGAACCTTGTGGAGTGCATGCCAAAATATTTTTAATTGAAGAGAGAGTATGGTAAAAAGTTAATTCCATCGACTGTTTTAATGGCGACCCAAAAAAAGCTTCCAAAAGTGAACCAGAATCAAGAAGCTTTGATAAAGATTTGCAAGATGGTGTCATTCATAACTGCAGTTACAATTTCACCAACACACGAATCATTAAGTACTCGAATCGGCTCTGCAAAGTTCTGGCAAATTCTAATGCGCGTATTTAGATCCACGGCATTTGTAATCAGCATGTATTATGTACATCAGTTGGTATCTTTCTACGTAGCGTTGTGTTTTTACTCTACTGATATCTGTGGGCTGATCCTCCAAGTTGTTTTGAACTCCAAGCGACGTGAAATAAGCAATACTCTAAACATGTTAAGTACAGTTTTACACGTTTCGAACCCTCGATGCTCAATTGTAAAGAAGTATGTCACCAGAAGTCTGATACTATTTTTGATATCCGTGTCTGTTTGCGTACCGTCTCTGATTTATTTCTCATTCGTTCAAGAATGGCAGACGTACAAGAAGTCTGTGGAATTTCCATTTCATGTACCACCAGGACGACTGCACGATGCATGCTTAGGTTTCGTGATGATGTCTTTGATATATTCTGGAGCATCTGGTGGACTTACATGTGCTTTAGTTTCTATGCTGAGCACCATCATTTATCTAATTCTCAGCATGATAATAACTGCATTGATTCTTCTTGACTGTTTCGCCAAAAATGAAACCCATATCGTTCCACAACTACTGTATTCACACCATGAGACTTCTGGCTATTCCCTGAACTCAAAAGACCACTCCGGAGACACCGTTTTGAGTCGATTGAAGAGATTCAACGTGAATCGCCGCGCGCTTTGAATGCCATCCCTGCCGATGACTTTTTAGCACGCATTGAGAATTGGAAAAAAAGTTGGCGTAAGTGCATTATGCCCGGAGGGGATTACTTTGAAGGCGATAAAATAAATTTGGAAGTATAAATAAAGAGTTTTTGAAACAAACTGTTGGTCTTACTGTTTGGGCACAGTAGTAATGCAGGAAACTAAATCCTTCTTAATATGTCCCTCAATGCAAGAAGCAACACAATAAAACATAAATGCAGCATTACACATTAATTCCTCTCTACGTACTTCCTTTAATCCTATATTATTTCCATTAAATTCATCATTACCACAGCTGTCAACATCTGTGCCATCACCACAATAATCATCATCATTAAGAACAAAAAATAATCTGTTAGCAAATTTGCAGTATTTTAACCTTTTTTATTCTTAATTAAAGGTAAAAAAATTAGAAAATAAAAGAAATCTTTGAACAAGATCTGATCTGCCATCCCTTACTAAAATTTAATGGTCATCTATATACATCGTATACTACTGTGTCCAAAAAGTAAGACCAATTTTCAATTTAAAATTCCCGGAGCTTATGGAATTTCAATTTTTTTTACCTTTTTTAGATTGTTGGCACTGTCCTTGACTCTGTGTCAAATCTGACGTCAAAATATTCATTAGTGTTCGAGTTACGCTTAGCTTTGTGAGACGCTAAAACTGATTCCCGCGATTTTTGAAATGTCTGAATTAATTGAGCAAAGAACTTGCGTTCAATTTTGTTTGCGGAAACGTATAGAATGTTGCAGAGGGCATTCGGTGAGCATTCCTATATGGGAAAGAAATGTTTGAAGTGGTTTAAACAGTTCAAAGAAGGCAATGCGTTGAAGACGAAGAGCCCTCTGGTCGACCATCCACCTCAACTGACGAAGTTCACGTCCAAAAAATTAAAGATTTGGTGCTTGCAAACCGTCGATTTACAATTAGAGACTTTGCTGCTGATGTTGGAATTTCAAAAGGTTTAAAGGTTTTTCAATTCCATTTTGAAAATAAAAGAAATCTTCGAATAAGATATGATCTGCCATCCCTTACTAAAATTTAATGGTCATCTACATACAGCGTATACTACTGTGTGCAAAAAGTAAGAACAATTTTCGATGTTAAGAACAATTTTCAATTTTCAATTTTTTTTCCTTTTTTAGATTGCTGACACTGCCTTTATGGGAGATTTGACGTCAAAATATTCAGTAGTGTTTGAGTGACGCTTGGCTTTGTGAGACGCTAAAACTGATTCCGGCGACTTTTGAAATGTCTGAATTAGTTGAGCAAAGAACTTGCACTAAATTTTGTTTGTAGAAACGTACAGAATGCTGCAGAAGGCATTCGTTGTGCATCCCTATATGTGAAAGAAATGTTTTGAAGTGGTATAAACAGTTCAAAGAAGGTAGAGAATGCATTGAAGATGAAGAACCCTCTGGTCAAACCATCAACCTGAACCGACGAAGCTCACGTCCAAAATATTAAAGATTTGGTGCTTGCAAACTGTCGATTTACAATTAGAAACCTTGCTGATGATGTTGAATTTCAAAAGGATCACTCAATCCCATTTTGGGCCTCGAACGCGTCAAATCACAATTTCGAAAACTCTGAATGCGAAAACTCACTCTACATTGATTCTTCGTGACTTTTTCGTCAAAAAATTAAACCCATATCGTTCCACAACCACCGTATTTACATCGTACGACTTCTGGCTATTCCCTAAACTCAAAAGATCACTCCGGAGACATCGTTTTGAGTCGATTGAAGAGATTCAACGTGAATCGCTTTGAAGGCCATCCCTGCCGATGACTTTTTAGCCTGCATTGAGGATTGGAAAAAAAGTTGGCATAAGTGTATTGTGTCTGGAAGAGATTACTTTGAAGGCGATGAAATAAATTTGGAAGAATAAATAAAGAGTTTTTGAAAAAAATTGTTGGTCTTACTTTTTGGGCAGAGTACTAATACAGGAAACAATTCCTTCTTAATATGTCCTTCAATGCAAGAACAACAAAATAAAACATAAATGCAGCTTTACACGTTCATTCCTCTACGTACTTATCACCATTAAATTCATCATCACAACTGTCAACATCTGTGTCTTCACCACTATCATCATCATTATTATGCAGTCATCATCAGTAAGAACAAAAACATTTTTTTTTGTTTATAATGCAGCTGGCAAACACTTAGACAGCTTGGTCTTGGATGCCTTAAGGCAAGCGCTGCATAGACGTTACTCACTTTGCACTACCCAAGGGGCGCGTGTAACTTGAAGATAAGCCACGGATGCGGAGTAACAATGCCCTCGCAACGCTATACGATCCTATAAGACCGGGACCTACGGTTTAAAGTGGATTCCGAACCAATACAAACATCCATAGCATCGCCTGGACTCGAACCCAAAACCTGTGGTACCGAGCGCCAGAGCGCTAGCCACTCGGCCATTCAGGCCCCAAATTAGCATTAGGAAGATGAAGTAAATCTGTTTTAATATGTCCTTCAATGCAAGAAGCAACAAAATAAAACATAAATGCAGCTTTACACATTTATTCCTCTACGTACTTCCTTTAAACCTACATTATTACCATTAAATTCATCATTACCACAGATGTCAATATCTGTGCCATCACCACTATAATCATCATCATTAAGAACCAAAAATAATCTATCAGAAAATTTGCAGTATTTTAACCTTTTTTACTCTTAATTAAAGGTAAAAGAATTAGAAAATAAAAGTAATCTTTGAATAAGATCTGATCTGCCATCCCTTACTAAAATTTAATGGTCATCTACATACAGCGTGTACTACTGTGTCCAAAAAGTAAGAACAATTTTCAATTTTCAATTTTTTTTTTCTTTTTTAGGTTGCTGACACTGTCTTTATGGGAGATTTGACGTCAAAATATTCAGTAGTGTTTGAGTGACGCTTGGCTTTGTGAGACGCTAAAACTGATTCCGGCGATTTTTGAAATGTCTGAATTAGTTGAGCAAAGAACTTGCACTAAATTTTGAAATGCCTGAATTTAATGAGCATAGAACTTGCATTCAATTTTGTTTGCGGAAAAGTATAGAATGTTGCAGAAGGCATTCGTTGAGCATTCCTATATGGGAAAGAAATGTTTTGAAGTGGTATAAACAATTCAAAGAAGGTAGAGAATGCGTTGAAGACGAAGAGCCCCCTGGTCGACCATCCAACTCAACCGTCGAAGCTCACGTCTAAAAAATTAAAGATTTGGTGCTTGCAAACTGTCGATTTACAATTAGAGACCTTGCTGCTGATGTTGGAATTTCAAAAGGATCGGTCAATTTTTGGCCTCAAACACGTCAAATCTCGATTGGTACCGAAAACACAGAATGTGCCAGCTCCCACTATATTGATTCTTCATGACTATTTCGCCAAAAATGAAACCCAAATAGTTCCCCAACCACCGTATTCATATAGTTCGACTTCTGGCTATTCTCTGAACTCAAAAGACCCCTCCGGGGACACCATTTTGAGTCGATTGAAGAGATTCAACGTGAATCGCTTTGAAGGCCATCATTGGCGATGACTTTTTAGCCTGCATTGAGGATTGGAAAAAAAAGTTGGCATAATTGCATTGTGTCAGGAAGGGATTACTTTGAAGGCGATGAAAGAAATTTGGAAGAATAAATGAAGAGTTTTTGAAAAAAACTGTTGGTCTTACTTTTTGGGCACAATAGTAATGCAGGAAACTAATTCCTTCTTAATATGTCCTTCAATGCAAGAAGCAACAAAATAAAACATAGATGCAGCTTTACACATTCATTCCTCTACGTACATCCTTTAATCCTATATTATCAAGATTAAATTCATCATCACAATCATCATCAGAGCTGTCAACATCTGTGCCATCACCTCCATCATCATCAAAATGTCGTCATCATAAGAACAAAAAATAATCTGTTAGAAAATTTGCGGTATTTTAACCTTTTTTACTCTTAATTAAAGTTAAAAAAATTAGAAAATAAAAGAAATCTTTGAATAAGATCTGATCTACCATCCCTTACTAAAATTTAATGGTCATCTGTATATATCGTACCATCATGTTCCATATGAAAGACAAAACCATTTTATTAAACAAAAATTGTCTTATTAAATTCTTTAAGTTTTTCTTCTCTGGCCTTTGGTACCACAGGCTCCAGGTTCGTATCCCGGCGGTGGCATGGATGTTTGTTAGTGGTTCGGAATCCCCTTTAAACTGTGGGTCCCAATCTGTTTAGCCTGAAGTATGCATAAGAGGACAGTAGAGCGACGAACAAAACCAAAACCATTAACTTTTTCTTCCTTCAATGCTAAATAATTCTCTTATTCGATATTTTACTGATACTACCACTTATAGGATACATTCATAACAGATTAAGCGTTACAAAGGATTCTCTATGCGGGTTCTGCCAGAGAGAGCTAATGCCTTCAAAGGAAAAATAATAAATAAAATTGCCTTGTATTTGCGTGTCGTATTGTTCAAGAAAGAAAGAGACATACATCGAAAGTCCTTGGCAGTCAATCATGGCAAAGACTGGCTAATTTATTATTATTCTTGCGTCAAAATTTTGTAATTAATCTTTTGTGAATAAATAAAATTATTTAAAAAAATCAATGTTGTTTTATTATATGCTTCATTATAAGAATAAAAAAATGCTTCGTAAGAAAATTCTCACTTTTCGATTGTAAAAAAAATGACAAATATTAATTTCTTGAATTTAAATAATCTTAATAATACACTTTAATATTTTTTTAATATTATTTTAATAATAAAGTCATCTAAGTGATGTCGGAAAGACATATCAAAAATTTCACATGCATCAATATTTTCCATTAAACTATCACAACATATGCCTACACGTGGCAAATATTTTAATGGTGCATTTTCATTGACGATGCGACGCTGAGCGTTACGCCACCTACTGGCCTTCTTTTCATTCATTTCCTTCTATTAGCTCACACTCTCCCTATATATATCTTGTTCAAATCTTCAATCGTTCATAAAACACTTTCTATTCATCGACTCGAGTTCAACTACATTTTTTTTTAACTTATAGTGGATGACACTGGATGTTAACACAGTTTTTTCAAATATTAATTCATTCATTAAATTAAATTCATTAATTTTAGTGTTGTTTAGATTTAAATTGCATGTATCTAATAATAGATGGCGCCATATGTAAAAAGAAAAATTGTAATTATATTTATTTGTAAAGGACTTTTCTGCAATAGAGTGAAAAAAAAGTAGGAATTGACTTAAATTTTTTTTTTTCCTATTACTTGTTTGTTGAGAAGGCAGGTATCATTTCAAGCGTCGCGTCAGCGCCAACATCGAAAGTTGTTCAACGTCGACGTCGAAGAGGCGGGGTCTAGATGGTAAATAAATTCCCACTGTCAATCATTCTCGATCGCTAATCTGATTCGTTAAAAGTTGACGTCGCGTTGCCAATGGAAATGCCCCCTGAATCTCTCGCCTGCGTTATCACATGATGAACAGGAGTTGAAAAGAAAAATTTGCATGTGCACAACATTTATTCAATAATGCACTTATTCTAATTTCCACATTTTGCTGACCTTAATTTTGTTGTTTTAATGGATGATAGTATCATCCGTCTTTAGCTATCATCCGTCAACCACTTAAAGGCTCGTTCCCACCAAGGCGTGAGAGGTTGAAGCGTTGACCAATCACTAGCCTCACTGTGTTCGCCTGAAACCGGTTGAAATCCACCGCTTCGAGTTGACCAACTTTCAACTCTCAAAAGCTTGCCGCGTCATGTGACTTGAATTGAGCCAATAGTAGATCTGCCATCTAGCAGAAGTAACTGGAACTTCACTGGGCGGAAAGCGGTTTCTAAAGCGTCGGTGTTAATTGGCCGAAAGAATTTTCTTCCCTGCCGCGTCGCCGCCTCACGCCTCGGTGGGAACGAGCCTTAAGTCTATCGCGATAGTGGGAAGTGGTTGATGGAGGTCAGCATCGAGGAGGCGGGTGTCTAGACGGTAAATAAACTCCCTCTGCCAATCATTCTCGATTTTTAATCTGATTCGTCAAAGCTGACGTCGCGTTGCCAATGGAAATGCACCCTGAATCTCTTATCGACGTTATCACGTGATGAACAGGTATTAAAAAGAAACAATTGCATGCGTACAATATTTGTTCTTGCATCCTGTACTTATTCTAAAATCCACATTTTGCTGATTTTAATTTTTCTGGTTGCTGTGGATGATAGCATCACCCGTCCTTAGTAATTTTTCACCACTGTAAGTCTGTCGCGATAGTTTCAAGGTATAAATATATGTGTATTTCGAAGAGAATCGCATTTAAGATTCAAATTTTACGTCGTACAATAATTAAGCCAGTCACAACTGTCATTATCGCATTACTTTCAATTATTCCATATTTTTTTTTGTTTTGTTTTTGATGCTTTTAGATGGAAAGCAAGTAGCACAAACTCTTTCTGAAAGAAAATAAATGCCCGACTCATGGCTTAGTAGTAACGTGCGCCGCTGGTGAACATTAGGGCTGTGGTTCAATCCGTTGGCGGCATAGTTGTAGACACTATTTAAAAAAAAACGAGGAGACTCGATGGCGTTTGGGAAGTTCAGCATCTTGCCTCGTGAGCCTGACTACCTGGTAGGAATTTTCCAGGTTTAGACTTAGACTTAGACGGTAAAAGTCTAGACGGTTTTTAGGTAAAGACTTAGATGTTGAAATATAGTTTTGAAATTGCTATTTTAATTTTTAAGAATCGATTTATTTTCTCCTTAAATAGCAATTTAATACAAACAAAAATGTGATGTTTAATTTAAACTATATATGATATCTAAATAAAATATTTTAGAAATAAAAGTATGGTAGTTATTTTATATTGATTACGCCAAATAGCATTACACTACTCAAAAATAAATGAATACTATTTTTATTGACAATAATATTTATACGTATAGAAAATAAATAAAAAGATCATTATATCATAAATAATATATTATATATATCATATCTTATATTATCATTATAAAAATATCATATATATATATATATATGTAACGCGTAGCACAGATATTTTAAATCTTTTTATAATAGTCTTCGTTGGCGCATCAGTGCCATAGTGGGCCAGGGCCATCTGCCTGTTGGCAGATTTCGAGAGAGAAGATACTTTCTTTTTTACCGGGTAGGGTTGTCAGCCCTACGCTCTGCAATCACGTTAGACCGCTACCTACAGTTTATGGTAGATTCCGAACCACGACAAGCATCCATGGAGCCGCTGGGGCTCGAACCCAAAGCCTTTGGCACCGAGCGCCAGAACGCTAGTCACTCAGCTATCAGGATCCTCTTAATAATTTATTTAATTTAACTTTATACCTCTTTAATAATATTATTATTATGGATCTAACGAAATTATTGTTATCGATTTATCGATCACTTGATGCAACTGATTTATTGCTTTTGTCTGTATGTCACTACTATTGTCAATACATTATTATTACTATCAATATATTACTATTAGCATTATATAGATCCCATAGCACATTCAATATATTTTTACTATCAGTTTATGCTTATTGCAATCAATACTACTATCATACATAATATTGTAAGGTTTAACTATAATTAGATAGACGCGAGAGGTCACCACTGTGACCAGTACTGTGTAAACTGGTTGAACTGGTAAGTACGAGCGGTTAGATTTTGAAGACGACGAGGCAGAACACTAGGAGCGTCTAAGTGATACGGTCAGGAACCGTGTGTAATGAATGTGATGTGTTCATGGTTTTTAAGTATTAAATAGAATTGATATTGTAGAAGGGGCACAGGATGTCACGTGTATTAAAGTGTTGTACATAAAGTATTGTTAATATTGTAAATAAATTAATATAAAGAGAGAGAATAGATAATATACATTACAGATAATAGACACGAATTTGACTCCAGTTCTATCAGATCAGCCATAATCGATGTATTCAATTATTCTCTGCTGAATAACTCACGATAAATCATGAGCACTACTATTATTTAATAAGTAAAGTTATTTAATAAAGTTATATTAAATATGCAGGGTTAATCCCTTATTGTCAAAACTACACGGATTGAGTCTATTGTCTTGGAGGCTCTCCGAGCTGTTTTAAGTGATTTTAGCGTTTTAAGGGACTAATTTTCGATCGATTTGGCTGCAATTTTTCATGGGAGTCCCTCAGATGAATACATTTTGATCGGCTTCAGCATTTTTGGCTGCGCCCAAAATTTGTCCCGGAAAATCCAGGACAACAGGAGAATTTGGCCAGAAATCGATTTGGCCATAATATAAAAAGTTACATTGGAATAATTTTTTTGTGGGTTCCAGAGGATGTAGGGCTACGCCACGAATCAATAGGCACCATCCGCGTGTCTCTAAGAAATTATTTGTAGAAGTTACGGGTATGCGCTTGCCGAGTCCCGATTGCGCATTCGCAGATATACCCGGGGCCCATATCGGGACAAATTAACGTGCGAGCCCCACAATGTGTATATCGTTAAATAGCGTTTCACGCCACTAGTTAAACCCCTTTGTTAATATACCGACATAGAAATGGGGCCGTTGGTCTACGTATACTCGTAGGACGGCCAAATGAATTAACATTAATAAAAAGCAATTAAAATAAATACTAGGACAAACAACTAATTTACTTTTACCCTTTAATGAATACGAATAAATACTATTACAATAAAATTTAGGATTTTTAATATTTGACAGAATAAATAAAATAAAAAAAGTTTTATAGAGAATGTTTATAGAGAAATGTTTGCAGAGAAATGTTTACCGAGAAATGTTTACAGAGAAGTATTCATAATATTTCGCACGCATACCTCAATCCAAAATATTCCTTTGAGTGTGTGGGCAGTGGGGTACCAGTAGCCTCATATCCTTTTTACCAAAAAAAATGCTCACCGACAATTCCAAAGATGGACATAACTCTCCATTACAAATTATCCCTCGAGCCCTTCTCGCAGCAAAAATTGTGCACCAGGCTCACGCACTATCGTAGATCGTTCGCTCTGCTTTCAACGGGTCTTCCTTTCTGCCCGCAAAAACTCCAAAAAAGGGCTGGATCCCACCAAACCGACCGGTTCTTTTGGACCTGACCGTGTGACCGGGATGGGTTATCTACCATTCCTGGATTCATACAAAAAATAAAGGAAATACCCCTTACCCTCACACAACAGGATAATTACCAGTTACAACATCCTCCCACCTTTAATTTAGGCGGGAGCCAAAAATTAAACTCTAAATTTTCTTACACCTATTTTGCTATGGGTATACACATCGATAAAATTACACATAAAAAATAAAAATTAAATTGAACACTGCTTGACAAATATGAACATATAAAAACAAAATACTATGAACTAAATAAAATTACAGCATATAAATGTTACATCATGAGAATTACAATTTCAAATACTAATTCAAAAAAATAATAGCCTTTCTATTTACAGTCTCAAACATTATTTCTTAGTTGATATAAACAGTCGTCCATATCTGGTCCTGTTTTCAGTTGTCCGGGTGAGTACAGGATCTCCAGAAGTTGACACCTCCAACGGGTAAAGTTTTTGAATTGGTCGCGTCAAGCAACCACTACTCGTTCTCACCTGTACTACCCTGGACGCACCATCTCTACTGCTGTAGATTTTCTCAATTCGGCCCATAGGCCACATGACACGTTTTTTGTTTTCCAGTTCGATGAGAACAATGTCCCCGACTTTAAGTTCTTGGCACGTGGCTTTGGCCTTCTGCACAGTTGGCTTAAGTATTCCTTACGGAAACGACTTCTCAGTTCTCGACGCAGAAGTGTTGCAGTGATTCACGCGCACATTCAGTTTGTTGGAGTCGACTGAATCTAAATCAGGTACCCCCACTTGTTTTATGTCTTGCAAAAACAAGGAAGGAGTCAAAGGAATGAGTTCATCTGAATCGTCCGAGATATAAGTCAACGGGCGGCTGTTTATTGATGCTTCAACATCACAAAGTATCGTTAGAAGCTCTTCAAAATTTACTGATGATCTTCCTAGAATGCGCCCGAGCAGGCTCTTGACTGAACGAATAAGCCCCCCCCACCAAGCAGCAGTAGGGGGATTGAACTTCCACTTGATCGTATAACATTCGTTTTCCGATATTTTCTGACAATCAATTTTCTTCAAGGCATTGTCCGTTCCTCTAAAGTTTGTAGCATTGTCCGTGTACACCGTTGATGGACGGCCTCGCCGTGCAATAAATCTTCTCAAGGTTTGCATGAAAGATTCTGTGCTGAGTGACGTTAGAGGTTCAAGATGAATTGCCCTGTACACTGCGCAAGTAAATAACACAATCGAGGCTTTCCCCCTCGGTTTAAGAAGTAAAGGACCACAAAGATCTATACCCGTTATCTCAAAGATTGCCGATTCTCTTACTCTGTCAAGAGGCAACTGTACAGGTGGAGTAGTCAACGCTTTTGCAGTGAATCTTTTGCATACAACACAACGTGATACGCAAGATCTTATATTTCTCTTGGAAGAAAAAAATCCAGTATTGCAGTCTTAATTTGGCTGCCAATATCTGCACACCTGCATGACAGTACTTTAAATGTTATTCTCTTATCAAGCACTCAGTTAAGTAGTGTTTGGACGGAAGAAGGATTGGATATAAAAAGGACAGATCATCATCTCGTTCAATGATCCTAGTTTTAACACGAAGAACCTCGTCATCACCTCGCACCACTTGCAGACCATGCACAGAATTTTCTTTCTCATGAAAATGCTTTTTCTGCTCTATACTCCACAGAATGATCTCAGCCTTAGCTTTTTCTTCAACTGTTAGGTTTTAGTACCATAAGAAGGCTTTTTTCTCAATTTATTTACAAAACGCATCATCCAGCAAAAAACTCTCACAATCTTAGAAAAACTGGATAAACGTTCGAACCACTCGGACTTCTCTATTTTTACACTCAAGTCAACAATTATTTTCTTTTTCATCTCTGCTGCAATTAATTCTTCGTTTGGCGAAAATTCAGACTTTGGCCATGCCTCCGGGAAAGCTTTCAAAAATTCAGGTCCCTCCCACCAACCGTACTGCAACAGATGTTGGAGTGTACAGCCGCGTGATGCTATGTCTGCTGGATTTAATTTCCCTGGGATGTGTCTCCAGTATTCCTTCTTAGACAGACTTCGAATCTCTCTAACTCTATTATTTACGAACACTCCCCAGTTTTCTTCTCGTTGAATCCAGCAAAGAGCTACTGTTGCATCAGTCCAGTAGTAGGTTGGGACTTCTCTCAAAGATAAAGCAGTAACAACGTATTTAGCTAGGCGTGAGCCTAAAACACACGCTAATAACTCCAAGCGTGGAATAGTCACCTTCTTTAATGGAGATATCCGTGATTTTGCAGCAACAAATTTCACATAAACCTGACCACTGCTTTCACTTCTTAAAAATATAACAGTGGCGTAAGCATTTTTACTGGCATCACAAAAAATATGTAATGACCAGGAGTCTCTTTTTCCATAATCTATACGCCGTTCCAATTTAAGCTGGGAAATACAAGACAGTCCGCGGTACCATGTTGAGAATCTAGATTGTAGTTCATCTGGCAAAGGTAAATCCCAATTTGCTTCAGTTGCCCAGGCTTCCTGGAGTATTAATTTCGCAGGTACCATTGCTGGCACGACGAAGCCCAAAGGATCAAATACGGAATGTACTATCGATAGTAGTTTTCTTTTCGATAAGTCTGCTATTGGCTCAGACTTGAATGGTATAAATAAACTATCTTCTATACTGTCCCATTGAAGACCTAAAACTGGAGATATAGGTTCAACATTCTGTAACGATAGTTCTTGCTCTGGACCAAAAGTCCACATACGCAGTTCCATTTTGGCGTCCGCCATAATGGCAGTTGCTTGTTGTATAAATACTTCTAGCTCTACATTCGTATCAACTGAAGTGACGCAGTTGTCGACATAAAATGCATTTAACAGCTTATCTGCCACAACTTCAAACTTCGCATGTACATTTTTAAGATGGAATGAAATCACTGCTGCCAACAGATATGGGCTACTGGTAACACCAAAAACAACCCTTTTATGACGGAATTCTACAATTTTGTTGTTTTCCCACCAAAGAAATTTTAGGTAATTTTGATCTTGTCGACTTATGCCAATCTGTAAAAAAGCTCGCCTAATATCGGACGTTACGCCAATCGCCTTTTCCCTAAATCACAGTAAGATCGCAGGAATTTCTTCTACGAGATTTGGACCTTTTATCAAACAATCATTTAGCGAAAACGAATTATCCGATTTGCACGAGGCATCAAATACGGGCCTAATTTTACTAGTTAAACTATCTACTTTGAAAACTGGATAATGTGATAAATAATGCCCCTTTTCACTCTTTTCCGATTCTGGAATTATTTCCACAACATCTTCCGACAACCACTCATTAAATATCTTATCATACTCGTCAAAGTTATCCAATTTCTTTAATTTCCGTGTAGTGGCAAATAGCCTTTTTTCTGCAATATGCCGATTAGAGGCAATGTTTGGAGGAAATGTTTGAACCCACGGTAAACTTACACAATATCTACCATCTTCGTATCTACTAAGCCCCTTCAAAAATTGTTCCTGAACTAACTGATCTGCTTCGGAAAAGGTCTGCACTTCATCTGTAATACCAATTCTTTCCAAATCCCACATATCAGAAACTTTCATATTTTGAATATGGAGATTAGTTATTAACATAGACTGGGCCCCCTCTAAATTTTGAACATTTAGTTCTTTTCGTTCCCCACACAAAGTCCATCCCAATTTAGTATTAATGGCCGTCAGACCCTCATTAAGCTGAATTACTTCACCCGTAAGAATTTGTCCATAAATATCGCTGCCTATCAAAAGTTCTATTTCCGGATAGTCGTCCCCCATATCCGAAATCAAATTCTATGCCCTTTTAATTCCTTCAATAAAGGGCCTTTAGGGATACGTGGTATTGCTCCACGAATAATATCCTGATCCAGAAAGTCAAACTGATATTCAGTGCTTCTCCCTACAGGTCTCAATCTCATAGAATATCGTTTGTGATTTTTAGATTCAGTTCTTGCTCCCCCAAACAGAGAATGAGTTAATTTCTCAGACGAAAAGCTTTTTAAATGTAAGGCTTCGGCTGTAGATCTTAGAATATACGACCTCTGAGAACCACAATCCAAAAGACACCTTACCTTTTTCGTCATGTTCCCTGACAATACCTCAACCATTAATGTCATAAGGAGTACTTCTCTCATACATGAAGGAGTAGACATAGTAGCTTGTACCGTAGTAGACCCTTTTGTACCCGCTACACTCTCACACCTTTTTCCCTGAATCTCGGGACATAAAATTATAGGGTGAGATCGTTTGCACAGATGGCATTGAACAAATTGTTTACAATCTCTCGCAAAATGTCCAGGCTTCAAACATCGGAGACAGCACTTTAATTCCCTTAATTTGTCTAATCTATCCTTTAGGGTCCATGACCGAGCTGAAAAACACTCTTTACTCTCATGACTTTTTCCGCAGAAAACGCAATTTCTTTCCTTGGTTGCTACCAAACTGGCAGCGCTCATGTTTCGAAAGCCGAAGAGCGTAATAAAATATTTTTTTTTTTATATTTAAAAAAAAAAAAATTCATATGAAGAGCGTGGTTTCGAACCTCCGAACTTTTTGGAGAACCAGAGCTTACATTAGTCGCCTTAGACTTCCTCTCGGCCACCATGACTTCTCAACGTCTGCATTGCAGGGCTTATTTATAGTATTCAACTCCCGTCGGAAGCTACCTCAACGTAGCTATAGGTGAATGTTACTGTGGAGAAAAATTAATTTGGAATGATTGCTAACAATTTGCATAGTCAATTTTTAGGCGCCTTAGACTTCTCGGCCACCATGACTTCTCAACGTCTGCATTGCAGGGCTTATTTATAGTATTCAACTCCCGTCGGAAGCTACCTCAACGTAGCTATAGGTGAATGTTACTGTGGAGAAAAAATTAATTTGGAATGATTGCTAACAATTTGCATAGTCAATTTCTTGAAATTTTGACATGATTTAAAAAAAAAATATTACTTTTCGAAAGCTAAAGAGCGTAATAAAATAATTTTTTTTTTTTATTTTAAAAAAAAAAAAAAAAAATAGGTAAGAGCGTGGTTTCGAACCTCCGAACTGTTTGGAGAACCAGAGCTTACATTAGGCGCCTTAGACATCTCGGCCACCATGACTTCTCAACGTCTGCATTGCAGGGCTTATTTATAGTATTCAACTCCCGTCGGAAGCTACCTCAACGTAGCTATAGGTGAATGTTACTGTGGAGAAAAAAATTAATTTGGAATGATTGCTAACAATTTGCATAGTCAATTTCTTGAAATTTTGACATGATTTAAAAAAAAAAATATTACTTTTCGAAAGCTGAAGAGCGTAATAAAATAATTTTTTTTTTATTTAAAAAAAAAAAAAAATTATGTAAGAGCGTGGTTTCGAACCTCCGAACTGTTTGGAGAACCACCAGAGCTTACATTAGCCGCCTTAGACCTCTCGGCCACCATGACTTCTCAACGTCTGCATTGCAGGGCTTATTTATAGTATTCAACTCCCGTCGGAAGCTACCTCAACGTAGCTATAGGTGAATGTTACTGTGGAGAAAAAAAAATTAATTTGGAATGATTGCTAACAATTTGCATAGTCAATTTCTTGAAATTTTGACATGATTTAAAAAAATATTACTTTTCGAAAGCTAAAGAGCGTAATAAAATAATTTTTTTTTTTTTATATTTAAAAAAAAAAAATTTTAGTAAAGAGCGTGGTTTCGAACCTCCGAACTGTTTGGAGAACCAGAGCTTACATTAGGCGCCTTAGACTTCTCGGCCACCATGACTTCTCAACGTCTGCATTGCAGGGCTTATTTATAGTATTCAACTCCCGTCGGAAGCTACCTCAACGTAGCTATAGGTGAATGTTACTGTGGAGAAAAAATTAATTTGGAATGATTGCTAACAATTTGCATAGTCAATTTCTTGAAATTTTGACATGATTTAAAAAAAAATTTACTTTTCGAAAGCCGAAAGAGCGTAATAAAATAATTTTTTTTTTATATTTAAAAAAAAAAAAAAAATAGTAAGAGCGTGGTTTCGAACCTCCGAACTGTTTGGAGAACCAGAGCTTACATTAGGCGCCTTAGACTTCGTCCCATGACTTCTCAACGTCAGCTTTGCAGGGCTTATTTATAGTATTCAATTCCCGTCGGAAGCTACCTCAACGTAGCTATAGGACAATGTTACTGTGGAGAAAAATTAATTTGGAATGATTGCTAACAATTTGCATGAATTTCTTGAACGTTTGACATGATTTAAAAAAATATTACTTTTCAGAACAAAAAAAAAAAAAAATTTTATTAAGAGCGTTTTCGAACCTCCGAACTGTTTGGAGAACCTTATGACTTCTCAACGTCTGCATTGCAGGGCTTATTTATAGTATTCAACTCCCGTCGGAAGCTACCTCAACGTAGCTATAGGTGAATGTTACTGTGGAGAAAAAAAATTAATTTGGAATGATTGCTAACAATTTGCATAGTCAATTTTTTGAAATTTTGACACGATTTAAAAAAAAAATTACTTTTAAAAAAGCTGAAGATCGTAATAAAATAATTTTTTTTTTTTTTTTTAAAAAAAAAAAAAAAATTATAGGAGTGTGTTTTCGAACCTCTGAACTGTTTGGAGAACCAGAGCTTACATTAGTCGCCTTAGACATCTCGGCCACCATGACTTCTCAACGTCTGCATTGCAGGGCTTATTTATAGTATTCAACTCCCGTCGGAAGCTACCTCAACGTAGCTATAGGTGAATGTTACTGTGGAGAAAAAAATTAATTTGGAATGATTGCTAACAATTTGCATAGTCAATTTCTTGAAATTTTGACATGATTTAAAAAAAAATATTACTTTTCGAAAGCCGAAGAGCGTAATAAAATAATTTTTTTTTTTTTTTTAAAAAAAAAAAAAAATTCATGTAAGAGCGTGTGTTTCGAACCTCGAACTGTTTGGAGAACCAGAGCTTACATTAGGCGCCTTAGACATCTCGGCCACCATGACTTCTCAACGTCTGCATTGCAGGGCTTATTTATAGTATTCAACTCCCGTCGGAAGCTACCTCAACGTAGCTATAGGTGAATGTTACTGTGGAGAAAAAATTAATTTGGAATGATTGCTAACAATTTGCATAGTCAATTTCTTGAAATTTTGACATGATTTAAAAAAAAATATTACTTTTCGAAAGCTAAGAGCGTAATAAAATAATTTTTTTTTTTTTTTTTAAAAAAAAAAAAATTTTTATAAGAGCGTGGTTTCGAACCTCCGAACTGTTTGGAGAACCAGAGCTTACATTAGGCGCCTTAGACCTCTCGGCCACCATGACTTCTCAACGTCTGCATTGCAGGGCTTATTTATAGTATTCAACTCCCGTCGGAAGCTACCTCAACGTAGCTATAGGTGAATGTTACTGTGGAGAAAAAAAAATTAATTTGGAATGATTGCTAACAATTTGCATAGTCAATTTCTTGAAATTTTGACATGATTTAAAAAAAAAATATTACTTTTCGAAAGCCGAAGAGCGTAATAAAATAATTTTTTTTTTTTTAAAAAAAAAAAAAAAAAAAAAAAAAAAATTATGTAAGAGCGTGGTTTTTCGAACCTCCGAACTGTTTGGAGAACAGAGCTTACATTAGGCGCCTTAGACTTCTCGGCCACCATGACTTCTCAACGTCTGCATTGCAGGGCTTATTTATAGTATTCAACTCCCGTCGGAAGCTACCTCAACGTAGCTATAGGTGAATGTTACTGTGGAGAAAAAAATTAATTTGGAATGATTGCTAACAATTTGCATAGTCAATTTCTTGAAATTTTGACATGATTTCAAAAAAAAAATATTACTTTTCGAAAGCCGAAGAGCGTAATAAAAAATTTTTTTTTTTTTTATTTATTTAAAAAAAAAAAAAAAAATATAAGAGCGTGGTTTCGAACCTCCGAACTGTTTGGAGAACCAGAGCTTACATTAGGCGCCTTAGACCTCTCGGCCACCATGACTTCTCAACGTCTGCATTGCAGGGCTTATTTATAGTATTCAACTCCCGTCGGAAGCTACCTCAACGTAGCTATAGGTGAATGTTACTGTGGAGAAAAAATTTAATTTGGAATGATTGCTAACAATTTGCATAGTCAATTTCTTGAAATTTTGACATGATTTTAAAAAAAAAAAAATATTACTTTTCGAAAGCCGAAGAGCGTAATAAAATAATTTTTTTTTTTTTTTTTTTAAATTTAAAAAAAAAAAAAATTTCGTAAGAGCGTGGTTTCGAACCTCCGAACTGTTTGGAGAACCAGAGCTTACATTAGGCGCCTTAGACTTCTCTCGGCCACCATGACTTCTCAACGTCTGCATTGCAGGGCTTATTTATAGTATTCAACTCCCGTCGGAAGCTACCTCAACGTAGCTATAGGTGAATGTTACTGTGGAGAAAAAATTAATTTGGAATGATTGCTAACAATTTGCATAGTCAATTTCTTGAAATTTTGACATGATTTCAAAAAAATATTACTTTTCGAAAGCTGAAGAGCGTAATAAAATAATTTTTTTTTATATTTAAAAAAAAAAATTAAGGTAAGAGCGTGGTTTCGAACCTCCGAACTGTTGGAGAACCAGAGCTTACATTAGGCGCCTTAGACCTCTCGGCCACCATGACTTCTCAACGTCTGCATTGCAGGGCTTATTTATAGTATTCAACTCCCGTCGGAAGCTACCTCAACGTAGCTATAGGTGAATGTTACTGTGGAGAAAAAATTAATTTGGAATGATTGCTAACAATTTGCATAGTCAATTTCTTGAAATTTTGACATGATTTCAAAAAAAAAAAATTACTTTTCGAAAGCTGAAGAGCGTAATAAAATAATTTTTTTTTTTTATTTAAAAAAAAAAAAAAAATTTATATGTAAGTGCGTGGTTTTCGAACCTCCGAACTGTTTGGAGAACCAGAGCTTACATTAGCGCCTTTAGACTTCTCGGCCACCATGACCACCATGACTTCAGGACGTCCGCATTGCAGGGCTTATTTATAGTATTCAACTCCCGTCGGAAGCTACCTCAACGTAGCTATAGGTGAATGTTACTGTGGAGAAAAAAATAATTTGGAATGATTGCAACAATTTGCATAGTCAATTTCTTGAAATTTTGACATGATTTAAAAAAAATTATTTTTTCGAAAGCCGAAGAGCGTAATAAAAAAATTTTTTTTTTTTTTTTTTTAAAAAAAAAAAAAAATTCATGTAAGTGCGTGGTTTCGAACCTCCGAACTGTTTGGAGAACCAGAGCTTACATTAGGCGCCTTAGACTTCGGCCACCATGACTTCTCAACGTCTGCATTGCAGGGGGCTTATTTATAGTATTCAACTCCCGTCGGAAGCTACCTCAACGTAGCTATAGGTGAATGTTACTGTGGAGAAAAAAAAATTAATTTGGAATGATTGCTAACAATTTGCATAGTCAATTTCTTGAAATTTTGACATGATTTAAAAAAAAATATTACTTTTCGAAAGCCGAAGAGCGTAATAAAATAAAATTTTTTTTTTTTAAAAAAAAAAAAAAAAATGTAAGTGCGTGTTTTTCGAACCTCCGAACTGTTTGGAGAACCACAGAGCTTACATTATTAGGCGCCTTAGACTTCTCGGCCACCATGACTTCTCAACGTCTGCATTGCAGGGCTTATTTATAGTATTCAACTCCCGTCGGAAGCTACCTCAACGTAGCTATAGGTGAATGTTACTGTGGAGAAAAATTAATTTGGAATGATTGCTAACAATTTGCATAGTCAATTTCTTGAAATTTTGACATGATTTCAAAAAAAAATTATTACTTTTCGAAAGCCGAAGAGCGTAATAAAATTTTTTTTTTTTTTTTAAAAAAAAAAAATTTAATAAAAAAGTGCGTGGTTTTTCGAACCTCCGAACTGTTTGGAGAACCACAGATCTTACATTAGGCTCCTTAGACTTCTCGGCCACCATGACTTCTCAACGTCTGCATTGCAGGGCTTATTTATAGTATTCAACTCCCGTCGGAAGCTACCTCAACGTAGCTATAGGTGAATGTTACTGTGGAGAAAAAAATTAATTTGGAATGATTGCTAACAATTTGCATAGTCAATTTCTTGAAATTTTGACATGATTTAAAAAAAATATATTACTTTTCGAAAGCCGAAGAGCGTAATAAAATAATTTTTTTTTTATATTTAAAAAAAAAAAAAATAAAATAAAGTGCGTTCCGTTTTGAACCTCCGAACTGTTTTAGGAGAACCAGAGCTTACATTAGGCTCTTAGACTTCCCCACCATGACTTCTCAACGTCTGCATTGCAGGGCTTATTTATAGTATTCAACTCCCGTCGGAAGCTACCTCAACGTAGCTATAGGTGAATGTTACTGTGGAGAAAAAATTAATTTGGAATGATTGCTAACAATTTGCATAGTCAATTTCTTGAAATTTTGACATGATTTAAAAATATTACTTTTCGAAAGCTAAAGAGCGTAATAAAAATAAAAGTTTTTTTTTTTTATTTAAAAAAAAAAAAAAAAAAAAATTATATAAGAGCGTGGTTTCGAACCTCCGAACTGTTTGGAGAACCAGAGCTTACATTAGGCCCCTTAGACTTCTCGGCCACCATGACTTCTCAACGTCTGCATTGCAGGGCTTATTTATAGTATTCAACTCCCGTCGGAAGCTACCTCAACGTAGCTATAGGTGAATGTTACTGTGGAGAAAAAAAAATTAATTTGGAATGATTGCTAACAATTTGCATAGTCAATTTCTTGAAATTTTGACATGATTTAAAAAAAAAATATTACTTTTCGAAAGCCGAAGAGCGTAATAAAATTTTTTTTTTTTTATTTAAAAAAAAAAAAAAAATTATATAAGTGCGTGGTTTTTCGAACCTCTGAACTGTTTGGTGAACCAGAGCTTACATTAGACGCCTTAGACATCTCGGCCACCATGACTTCTCAACGTCTGTTGCAGGGCTTATTTATAGTATTAAACTCCCGTCGGAAGCTACCTCAACGTAGCTATAGCTGAATGTTACTGTGGAGAAAAAATTAATTTGGAATGATTGCTAACAATTTGCATAGTCAATTTCTTGAAATTTTGACATGATTTAAAAAAAAATATTGCTTTTCGAAAGCCGAAGAGCGTAATAAAATTTTTTTTTTTTTTTTTTAAAAAAAAAAAAATAAAGTTTCGCGTTTTTCGAACCTCCGAACTGTTTGGAGAACCAGAGCTTACATTAGGCGCCTTAGACTTCTCGGCCACCATGACTTCTCAACGTCTGCATTGCAGGGCTTATTTATAGTATTCAACTCCCGTCGGAAGCTACCTCAACGTAGCTATAGGTGAATGTTACTGTGGAGAAAAAAAATTAATTTGGAATGATTGCTAACAATTTGCATAGTCAATTTCTTGAAATTTTGACATGATTTTAAAAAAATTTACTTTTCGAAAGCCGAAGAGCTAAAAATAAAATTTTTTTTTTTTTTTTTTTTAAAAAAAAAAAAATTTATAAGTGTGGTTTCGAACCTCCGAACTGTTTGGAGAACCAGAGCTTACATTAGGCTCCTTAGACTTCCCGCCACCATGACTTCTCAACGTCTGCATTGCAGGGCTTATTTATAGTATTCAACTCCCGTCGGAAGCTACCTCAACGTAGCTATAGTGAATGTTACTGTGGAGAAAAAATTAATTTGGAATGATTGCTAACAATTTGCATAGTCAATTTCTTGAAATTTTGACATGATTTAAAAAAAATATTGCTTTTCGAAAGCCGAAGAGCGTAATAAAATAAAATTTTTTTTTTTTTTAAATTTAAAAAAAAAAAAAAAAAAAATTCATATAAATGCGTGGTTTCGAACCTCCGAACTGTTTGGAGAACCACAGCTTACATTAGGCTCCTTAGACTTCTCGGCCACCATGACTTCTCAACGTCTGCATTGCAGGGCTTATTTATAGTATTCAACTCCGTCGGAAGCTACCTCAACGTTGCTATAGTGAATGTTACTGTGGAGAAAAAATTAATTTGGAATGATTGCTAACAATTTGCATAGTCAATTTCTTGAAATTTTGACATGATTTAAAAAAAATTTGAAAGAATTTTCGAAAGCCGAAAGCTTAATAAAATTTTTTTTTTTTTTTTTTTTAAAAAAAAATAAAAAAAAAAAGGTTGTTTTGTGGATTCGAACCTCCGAACGTTTGGAGAACCACAGCTTACATTAGGCGCCTTAGACTTCTCGGCCACCATGACTTCTCAACGTCTGCATTGCAGGGCTTATTTATAGTATTCAACTCCCGTCGGAAGCTACCTCAACGTAGCTATAGGTGAATGTTACTGTGGAGAAAAAATTAATTTGGAATGATTGCTAACAATTTGCATAGTCAATTTCTTGAAATTTTGACATGATTTAAAAAAAATATTGCTTTTCGAAAGCCGAAAGAGCATAATAAAATTTTTTTTTTTTTTAAAAAAAAAAAAATTCATATAAGTGCGTGGTTTCGAACCTCCGAACTGTTTGGAGAACCACAGCTTACATCAGGCTCCTTAGACTTCCCGCCACCATGACTTCTCAACGTCTGCATTGCAGGGCTTACTTATAGTATTCAACTCCCGTCGGAAGCTACCTCAACGTTGCTATAGTGAATGTTACTGTGGAGAGAAAATTAATTTGGAATGATTGCTAACAATTTGCATAGTCAATTTCTTGAAATTTTGACATGATTTAAAAAAAATATTGCTTTTCGAAAGCCGAAGAGCTTAATAAAATTTTTTTTTATTTTAAAAAAAAAAAATTCATATAAGTGCGTGGTTTCGAACCTCCGAACTGTTTGGAGAACCACAGCTTACATCAGGCTCCTTAGACTTCCCGCCACCATGACTTCTCAACGTCTGCATTGCAGGGCTTACTTATAGTATTCAACTCCCGTCGGAAGCTACCTCAACGTTGCTATAGTGAATGTTACTGTGGAGAGAAAATTAATTTGGAATGATTGCTAACAATTTGCATAGTCAATTTCTTGAAATTTTGACATGATTTAAAATTACTTTTTTTCGAAAGCCGAAGAGCGTAATAAAATAATTTTTTTTTTTTATATTTAAAAAAAAAAAAAAAATTCATAAAAGTGCGTGGTTTCGAACCTCCGAACTGTTTGGAGAACCACAGCTTACATCAGGCTCCTTAGACTTCCCGCCACCATGACTTCTCAACGTCTGCATTGCAGGGCTTACTTATAGTATTCAACTCCAACTGAACTAGGAAGTTGACATCAGTCATTGGCAGACTCAGTACTAATCATCACAGAGGGATGAAGATTCTCCCAGACAAGAACAGGGAATACAGCCCCTGCTGAAATTGTCCTAACACCTAAGCCCATGCTAGAGTGCCCAGCACTCCCTCCCTGTGTTTTGCAATTGTGTAGTGCGCCATTCGAGACAAACTTAAGAGAAGTCCTGTAGAGTGAAGCGGCGCCGTTGCTAGCGGCCGCTATCGTGAGGACTTTTGACTTGATCTAACTTTGATATTTATCTTTTAAATCCATGGTAACGACAACAACAACAACAATTGAAAACCTTTTATTGGGAGCCATGATCGTGAAATTCAAGACCCAACTTCATCCTCTCAATAAACGAACTGAAAATCCAGCGGCATCTGGCATTATAACGAGCCACTTCTGCTTCCATAGTCCACTAGGGTTGAAGGAAGGCCACTTCTCGATTTAATCAGAAGAAACATTGCAATAACAGTATCAAACTGTAGTTTGTTCTATTGCTAGGGGAAAAAAAACCTAGCAAATACTAAAGCATTTACAAAAATTGCTTTCTTGGGCAAAATTGAAACGTGCCACTGCAGCGGTATCTAAAATTCCTTAATAATTCAATTTTGAAACTTAAAATAAATAATTTTTTTTCAAAAAATACAAAAAGCTATGCTTGTTTTTATAAAAAAAATACATCCAACTAAAAATCATCACTGATCTCACAACAGAAGCATTCATGGCATCACTTTTATCACTTTCTAACTGAATGTTAAATTTATTTATTTATTTTATTCCATTTATTATTTTTATTCCTTTAAAAAATTTTTTTAATTTTTATTAATATATCGAATATTGTGTTTTTCAGCTTTAAACATCTTTAGGTTGAGATTAGTTCAATTTTATAATTGTAAGCAGATACTTGTAGAAATACAGTAGATTTATTTGTAGATTATATATGCTCAGAATTTAATTATTTGAATGACTATTTATGTATTTAATGTTAGCAGTTTAAACGTTGTTTGTCTGTTGTTTTTATTTATAATATTTTCTAAGATTTTGAACTGTAATAATTTTTTGTGATTATTTCTAAGATTATAATTAGTAACTGGATATGAAAATTTTTTAATTATTGTTAAATTAGGAACCATTGTTAATCGTGGCGGAGTTATGTTCCAACGTCACACTGGTGTTAAGCACCTATGCGCCTAGCACAGAAGCCCTTTGCATTTTGACAAGAGTAGGCGCTTCTCACTGTTTGAAAACAAAATAGTATTGAATATTTTGCACATTGTTGTTGCACAGCATTTAAAATTATTAAACTTATAATTGAAGTTTTAAAAGAATTAAAGCCTTTCACTTTCAGTGTTGTAGAATTTAAGTCATAAAAATACGCAAATCTTAAGTTTTATGTATGGAGAAAAGATAGAGGTTAGATGCTGAATAGTCATTTTTAAATTGTGCATAAATTCTTTCAACAAAGAATTTTATTTCTACAAAGTTTTGGAAAGTTTTTTTTAAATGAAAAAAAAAAATCAAACTGCTGCTAAATTTCTTCAGGTGAAATATTTTTGTGACCTTTATTAGAATGAAACGACTAAAGCTAAATAGGTTAAATTACAAGGACGGTCTATTTCATGTATTTTCGGGACAAGAATTGTTTTCATCCCATAGATAACAGCAAATATTCACAATGATGCAGTCCAATTAACAGATAGAAAGATTATAATTCATAATTCAGTTCACTTTATTGTATATTTACATTAACAATACAGAACTATAGATTACATAAGAACAGATCTAAAACAATTATGTACAAAAACACGAAAAAAATTACACGTATTTACACTCAAATACAAATCACAACATAAAAAAATATGTATAAAAAACATTGCAACTTTTATTCTTTGGATTTATTTTGAAGCAGAAATCGCTCAAAAGCTGATACACACATAAATAAAGAAAGAAAAATAATTTGTTTAAGTAAATTTAACTGAAAATGGAAGCAAATTTCACCTCTCTTACTGCTTTAACAATAAATAAAGAAAGAAATAACAAAATTCTATATAAATCAAAAATCAAATTTTCTAATATAAGCCCTTAAAAAATGCTTACATTTCTTACTTAACATCAAGTGTTTAATTAAACATTTGCAATTAATTATCATTGTAAATTATAAGCATTTTTGACATTTTCTTTTTTATTAATAAAAGACTTGTATTTCATTGTCTTTGTAAGTAACAAAATAACATTATCTGCATGCATTATTTATTATTAATACATTTATCATTTATGAAATAAATAAAGATTAACTGCATAATTTTGTTTTTTGTTTGAGGTATTTGACAATAATTAACGCAATTTAAAATCCTGAAGAAACTTCCTTTGTACATTTTGTATGAAATTGTTACCTTAAAAAATTTAAATCGTAATAGTATTTAAATCGTAATCGTAATCAAATTTATTATTTAAAAATCAAATAGAGCTTGATTGTAACTTATTACTCTTATATTTAACTGAACCCCAAAGACGTTTTTGGGCATTTGATTTTCAAATTTAAACAATCTTTTGTATGATAAATTTAAAAAAAAGGGAGAAATTTTATAGTGAGGGGCAAACTATTCAGCTATATAAATCCATAGAATAAATGCGTGCATTATTGGACACGTAAAAAAAAAAAAAAACACTTTGTGCAATAGAAATTCAGAGGTAGAAATTGTATTTTCTTTGACATACATTTTCAATCAAGTAGTAAAAAGAAATTTAACAGAACAACAACAAAGTAAAATTGGCACTTTTCCGTTAGCAGAGCGTCCATTGGGGCCGAATTGCCAATTTAAATTGCAAGAGCGAAGGATCCATGTCATGTCTAAGCAATCATTTCTGTTATATATATATATATAATTGCAATAAGTTTTAGATTCTAGGCATGAAATGGAAAATCTTTAACGTGCAGCTTGCCTTGGTTTGAGTAGGTAGTGCCATTTCGGGGTTGAGTTAGAATCCATGTGGTGGTTTCCATTAATTTACGTCAACACCTCCAAAACATTGTCAATTATAATATAACAAGTCACAAGTCGTTTGATACAATTCGCGATAAAAAATGAATGTTGAAAATATTCTATATTTCTAAGATTTTCATTAAATAATATTAAAAAAAAAAAAAAAAAAAAAAATTTAAAGTCAATTCCTACTTTTTTTCACTATATTGCAGAAAGTCCTTTATAAATAATTTTCATTCATTTTTTTAAGTTTATCTGGCGCCATCTATTGGTAGATACATGCAATTTAAATCTAAAAAAAAAAACTAAAATGAATTAATTAAATTTAATTACTGAAATAATATTTGAAAACACTGCATTAACGTCCAGCGTCATCCATTACAAGTTCAAAAAAATGCATTTGAACTTGTGTGGATGAATAAAAAGCATTTTATGAACGATTGGAAATTTTAACAAGATATATATAGGGAGAGTGAGAACTAATAGAAGGAATTGAAAAGCTGCCAAGCCAAATGGTGAGAAAAAAGCCATAAAGTTCGGAAAAGGGTGGTGCGATGATAACAGAAAAGTACCAACTGTTCAAATGAAATGCAACAATGAACACTATGTTACACTGAGGACTGAGGACTGCATTCTTTCAATGAAATCATTTCATTATCAATCAGCTTCTAAAATTCACGTGAAAATAAGGACTTTTGGCCACCAGAAATGTGCGCCAACTAAAATAAGTCGCCATTCTAGTTATAAATGAAAACGATGAGATCATAACAATGTTCAGAAATTTTAATTTTAATTTTATTTTTTCTCTGCGATTTTTTTACAAAATATGAAAATGAGTATAAAACCAAGTTAAGAATTATAAATCCGTGTTTTTAGCAGAGATTCTTGAGATGGAATTCTAAAATAACGCAATTGACATTAAAATTTTAATATGTGAATTGAATTCGATATTTTAATGAATAATCTTGATATAAATTAAAATTTAAAAATATTTTATGTAAGGGGGAAAAATTGTGTATCAGCACATATACATCCGTAAAAATCATTGAATTCGTAGAAATTAATACAGAGATTTTATGTGAACAGCGAGCAAAAGATGACGTTGGCATTCTTAGTAGTAGATGTGCAGAAATATGTGTTTGTGCAGAAGAATAAAGCATCTGTTTTTGTATTTGCTGAAGAAATGCTTTCAATGCAACATGAAAAGCGCTAAATATTCACTCTAGCATATGTGTATGATATCTTCAGCTGCAGTTTTTATCACACACTGTATCTTAACAATTCAGCCCATAATAATCAGAAAGCAGTTTTTCAGATAACCAATCCCATTCAAATAATTGTTTATAAAGATCAAGCTTTTGGCTTTCGAAATCAGTTTTGAGTTTGTTTCGAGATTCATTGAAGCGGAGATGCAGTCGTTTCATCATGACTTGTTAGGATTTCGAATTTATGTATTCAAAATCTAATGAAATTTTAACTTTTTGTTTTGAAGGGTTTTAAATCCATTTGTTCAGACACGAGGGATTTTAATTTATATTAAAAACAATATTTCTATTGTTTTTCCTCTCAATGACTCACTCGGTTATGCTTTAGAAGAATGTCACACTTTTCAATTCAAATGTAAATCAATGCGATATTTTTTCCCAGGGGAGTGAACACGAAAAAAGACCCTTTTTTTGCCCAATGTTAACAAAAAATATGAATGCACATATTTTAATGGCATGTTCCTCGAAGTGTTATAACATAACAATATTATCAGAAAAAAAAATTTCACTGTTTGGTTCTGAACGCTGCAGGTTATCTTAAAAGAAAAAGCATCTTCTTCAAAGACGCCTGTCCATTGCATGGATTCCTGTTCGCTTTGAGCTCGTTGCTTGCTAATCCATAAACGAATCCTTCTGAAAGTACTACACACATTTATTTGTACATAAAAGAACTGCGGATAAGTCGACTTATTCCTAATCCAGCAACGGAACCACTTCGAAACCGCTGAAGCTGATCTAGAAAATTTGCTTTCATCCATCTTGGTTATCAATTGTTATTATTTGGAATTACGTGTAAAATGAAAGGAATTCAAAATAAACCAAATTGAAATCCAAATTCATGTACCTTCCACAATGTTGCCAAAGTGTGCAAACCGTGCTAGAAAATCGCCAATGCCTTTAGAGATAAAGTAGTTCATCAAGGCAATTGTTAAACAGCATACAAAATTATTACGACACTTATACGTTAAATGTAACTGCGACAACCATTTTGTTTGTTTACTTGGCGATTTGGTGATCTAATATAAGAAATACAGGATTCTAGAGTACACCAGAAGGGTGAAAGCACATATACAATATATATTTTGTACTCTTAATTTTAATTTAAAAATATTTATGGACATTTTTGTGAATTTATTTAAACATTTTGTTGCGAGACTGAAGAGAGTAACAAATATTGATATTAATTAAATGATGTGTGAAAAAAGTGAGTAAATTTGTTGGCTTGGTTAAATAACAAAACTCTATTATATGCCTCTTTGTTTTGTCCGAAAAATACATAACTGATTTTCTTTTCTTTTGGTCATAAATACATAATGTTGATTTGTTTTCATCTTTTTTATCTTGATTTTAATAAGAATTTGGCCATTTTAATTTTTAATTGAATTACGAAATAGGCTTCGCATAACTTTGACACGTAAAAACTTTTACATTAATTTTATTCCCTTAGTAATTTATCTAAGAAAGATAAACTCTTAAATGAGAGGCTTTTTTGCTGAAATGCTTGATGCAAGATGTGTTTCAGATGTGTTAAACAACTACAGCAATCCAATAACTTATTAATAACTTTATCAATAACTTTCCAACTTTAGAAAATAGTCATTAGAGTTTGGCAACATAAATTCTTCGTTTCTACGGAAAACGACGAAACAACTGGCATGAAACAACTTTTTTAGATAAAAATATGTAAAATAGACGTTTATTTGGTTATATTCAAGGTTCAGTCAATATTGTATATGATAGATAATTTATTTTGCTAAGGATAATTGAGTGGATGTAAGTAACAACAACTAACTAAATGCTAGCTGATCAATAAATGTAGCTTAACATATAAGATTTTCCTTAAAAGTTGAAGAAAAATCAATGATAAATTTATTGTTTGAGTCGCATATTTCTGATAGAATTTTGATTGGAAATCCAATTCATCTTGTGGTGATATGTTATGATAGAACACAATACAATTTTAACAAACAAGTACTGTAGCTGACCAATTGTTCTCTTCCCAACTGAAAGTAACTGATTATTATTCTATAAAAAAAAAGGCAGAAATTTGCTTTATTAGATGAAGATATCCGTTTTTGATAAAGAAATAAATGTCTGTAAAAGTGGATGGTAGGTTATGCCAAACAATTAGGATTCAGCCAAGGACCAAGAAGACAAGAAGGCCTTTGATCTGTCTATTTATTAAAAAAATTTGGCATAGTTGGTCACTAAAATTTTTTTGTACCATGAAGAAATATCTATAAATGCGTTGTCCAAAATGACAGGAAATATGAGGTAATATAATGTCTTCCAGGATTTCTATGTGCATTAAAAACAGTTTCATCAATCCGAGAAATTTATGCCCTCTAATTGGTGAGAATTATGATACACTTGTCCATCAGATTTCTTTTGTACGGAGAAATCTGTAGAAACCAGATGGTTTGGGTGTCGCGATGAGAGAAACCGTTTAAGATCATGCACTGGGATTGCTGTGTGGGGAGGTAATCTCTCTTATGCAGAGATGCCTATTAAGGTTGTTCCAAAAGGACAGATAGTGTTTTCTAATATTCCTTTATGCAAGGAAGCGTCGTTTGGATAGTCAGGAATAAGTCAATAGAAATGGATCCGCATACAACTGCAGGAAGCCATCGTGCAAGGGAACATCTTTGTGGGCAATGGTGAAGAAGAGTTGCATGAAATGAAACGGATGATGAGAGATGTATGTGGGCAAAAGTGGATGAATAATGATTCAAGAAAATGCCAATGAGTGTTTTGAATACAAAAAGAAAGGGCACAATTTTCTCTATAAAATGTTAACAATAGGAAAACATTAAAGCAAATATCTGTGAGACATCTTTTGTGAAAAAAAAAAAAATGGAGACGTGCTGTTCAAGAGGAAATGATGTTGATCTTCGCCTGGAAGTAATTGAGATGAGTTGTTCTTGACAGTTCACGAATAAATGCAGGCAAAATTTATTAAATGGATGACTTAATGGTTCGAGGAATTGTCAACGATGGAGTTGGACAAGTGATTAAAATAGTACAATTTTCCCTTAGAGTTTCTCATAAGTGATGATTGGAAACAATATCAATGAGACATTTTTTGTACGAGAAAAATGTCTGTGATATGCTGTTCTAGAAGAAATGATGTCCACAAGATGGTCTGATATGTAAATTTGTTGATCTTTGCCTGGAAGTAGTTCAGACGTTCTTGACGTATAGGAATTCACAAAAGAAGAAGTGAGGGTGAAATTTATCCAATGGATGATTTAATGGTTCGAGATATTGTCAATGAGAGGGGGCGATTAAAAGGGCGCAATTTTCTCTTCAATGAGACATGCTGTTTTAGATGTCCACAAGCTGGTGTGATAAGTGAATTGGCTGACCTCTGAGCGAGGACGAGACCGACAGTGAGATTCGTCGAGCTAGTTGGTCTGCTGGGTGAGCAGCTGCAGCAGCGTGTCGTGGTCCATGTCGTTGAGGGTGGCGAGGTCGACGCCCAGGGCGTTGGCGACGCTCGACATGTCGAGGCCGAAGGACTTGAGCAGCTCGATGAAGTCCAGCTCCTCCCCCGTGAAGGGGTCGTGCAGTCGGGGGCAGGCTCTGTTGCACTGGGGCCAGCTGCACTCGTCCACGAGCCAGTGGTAGCAGAGGTCCTCGTGGAGGGTCCACCGATGCCTCACGCGCAGGTCTTCCGGAAAGAGAGAGTCACGTTTGTCATGGCTCCTCGCTAATGACACAGACAGAGATTTGCAAATACAGGGAGAGAGCACGGCTCGGACACGGTCATGCGTGGTTTTTTTTTTAAGAACCCGTACAGATTATTAGGCCTTATCACACGTACACCGACCGACGATGTTGTTTAAATGAAATGGTACAACCTTAATCGTTCCGTACATAAAAGATTTGATTGTAAAGATTTTGAGGCAACAAACAAAATCTTTTCCGTCCAATTCAGCACAAATCATGATTGCGGGATGGAAGACGAAACCCACCCGTTCATCTTGTTATTTGAGTATGATCATGAGTTTGCTTCGTGCTGTATTGAGACAAAATAAATCCCTGGGATTTAAAAAATTTCAACATGGAACATGATTTTACTCAGACCAACAAAATATTGAAACGCCTCATATGATCTGGTTTCTTGATAACTATTATTCATTTACTTAATAATTTGTTTTTATCCGTATTCATATTTCTTTAACATAAAAGGTATTTAAACCCTAATTTTAAAACACTAAGAAAAATTTTCCAAGAATAAATTTCCTAAATCCGTTGAGAAAGGGGTTTCATTGAAGGTAAAACCATTATCATCGTGTCCGAGCAGAAGAAAAAAAAATACACACATGACAGCTTGCATACGCAGAACTGAGAATTAGCACAGAAAGATATTTCTTCAAACAGCTGCTGTTGTCCAGAATTTCAATCTTAACCTCATGCTGTTACACCAAGTGCCCGTGCTGAATTGTTAAGTTCATCACAAATGTATCTATCGGCTAAAAAAAGGGCACGTCGAGAAGGATTTGCCGTTACTAACAGCCTGTGTTGGGAACGTTGATGTAAGAAAATGATCGGGGGAAGGAAAAGCAGATGGCGCAGTAGTCTGATCAAAGAACATATAATGTGTAAAACATACGCATCACAAAGTATGTCTTAATATGTGAAAACATCTGACGTGAGTACCAGGCCTAGGACTCGCGTTGCGTACCTGCACAAGACTTTTGGATTCGTTCCTTTACCTTCTGAAATGCGAATGTTACTTCTACCTTCGTTCCAAAATCGTCAACGTCACCCAAATTTATCCAAGATTTTATTTATTTTTCACTTTTATTGTCATATTCAGTTAGATTTTGCTACGACCTTTCCAATGAGTTCCTTGATGACTCTGGTAGCTCGTCTGTAACACGAGATAGAACTGCGAGAACCAACCTCCTACACACACACACAAACACACCCTAATGCTGTTTCAAAAATGCTGTACAGTTTTGCTCTTAACAATTCAACTAGATGTGAAAAGGCATCGCTTCCCTCCCGAAACCGCCCTCCATACGAGAACATCAAACAGAACTCACAAAGAAGAAATGCAGGGGTTCCCGATCGGCTTATGGAGGCTTGCAAGTGTTATGCCACTCGACAATGGACTCTGGTTCGACCTACGCTATTGCCTAATTCATTCCACAGATTTTTATCCGGGGATCAGGTGGCCCGAGGAGTGTGTCAGTATTGAGGCCTCTTGCCTTAGGATGTCGGAAAAGACCTCTTGAGGGACAGGCAACACGGTTGGGCTGAAAGGTGTCACGAATGGTGGCAAGGATTGTCTTGGAGATCGTGCAATGGCACCCGGTGTGAATATTATATAAGTTGCATGCAACATTGGAAAAGGGTTTCCAAGAAGGACGGTTGTCCTTAAAACCCAAATAGTCTGCAGTGACAAATCATCATTCTGCCTTCAAGGAAAATGATATTAATTCGGGTACCTCGCAGGCAGATACAGGGATCGATGTTCTCATAAATGGGCTGGTCTGAGCCAAACCACAAAACTCATCCCGCCGCTAGTGTCAGAACGGCTGACAAACCGGACTTCTCTTTTCAGCTACTGATATTTGTCTCTGATGATGAAACGTATTCAGCCAACACGATCCCTTGTGGTTAGAAATTTGCAGTATAAGAATTTATTTTCCTGCTCATCTTTCAGACGATGAATAACATGGCGCATAAAATAAGAGACCGCATACAAGACAAAGACAGCGACAATGTGTTGAGTTCAGATAGTTATAACTGTCGTCGTTGGCGTCTGACGTTTTCCTTTACAGTGATTGGATTGGAAATTATTCCATTCATTTTACCTGCTTGTAACATGCGCTCCATATTGAATGTTGCAAGGTTTTTTTATACGGGGGTGGGTCCTTTCTTTTGAAGGAAAATGCACTCTCTGTTTCTATTCGGTATTCATGGTCTTACGTAAGAAACAACCATTAATCACTCCGCTAAAACATCATACAAAGTTCCTCCTTGGAAAGCCACTTTTTACAGTAATGAACAGAGGGCATCCGATTTAACATAACGATTTAAAATTGAACGAATATGAAAAACATTCCATATGTCATTGCTGTTTTCAGGTCAGTTTGCCACTAGTTCGTCTAACAGATTCAGCTTTATCCAGGATACAGCAAAATATGCTAATACATTACGCCGTTACAATTTTGTATCTCAAAGGAGCTAACCTAGGGAAAAGGTTTCTTTGTCAGCTTTCAAGTCGAGCTCTATCAGTCCTCAATTGGTTTCTGAATTCGAAACTGATATCAAAATAAAAAGTCCTCGTCTGTCAGTAGACTCATAAAAAAAAAAAAGCAGGACTCAGTGATGCCACTCATATGGCTGCTCGTTCGAAATTATGCTAAGTGTACAGTAATAGTGTATCCCGAGTAAAACTTAATCTACTACTTTTCTGCTTTCTTTGGAGATCATTTGAAAACAACAAGACAATCGCTTACTTAGTTTAAAGTAGAACCTGTTAATTTAATAACGTAACTTCAAAAGTGTTTTTTTCTTTTCAAAAATAATGCTACGGCATTCTCACTTCCTTTTTTTAATATTAAAAATTCTTCCGTTTATTTCAAATATTAATTTTTAAAAATATTTTACTCTTAAAAATTGTTTTATTTTTGTATTTGATAACTATACTGTAAACATACAGCTATTTGAAGAAATATCAGTACACATAAAAGAAAGCAGAACAAAAGCAAATTTTTTTTCCCTCGTATAAAGAATTTTTCTTTTTGTAAATAATTTGTCAGAAACTAAATATTTCTTTTAAAAAATTAATAATTTATTAAATTAAGTTTCTAATTTTAAAAAAAACTGCTCTAAGTACATTTCCCTACATTTTTTTTAATAAATCTCTTTATGCATGTATATAAATAAATGATAACATTTTAAACTATAAAAATAGGAAAACTGAATCTAATCAATTGCAATAAGATTGTCAAATATTTTTGGTATTTTCCCTGGGTTTTTTTTCCCCACATTACGGCCTGATCAACCTACCGACGAACATTCCCAGTTGACTTTTAGGGGGAAACTCCCACAAAGGAACATAGCCGTCCATGCGAGATGCAGACATAATCACCATCGAAGATCCTTGCTTCTTAAAACATGGACTGCAAGCAGATTCAGAAGTAGACCTCTTGTACACCAGCTTGCCTTTTCTCTTTTAAATTCTGAACAGGTGTTTGTATGAGGCCTTCATGTCAATAACCATTTCATTTCAAAATTGCTCTAGTTTTCTATATTTAAAGATTATGATAATTTTTACTTTTGTGTCAGATGATGCGGTTCTTCAATCAAAAAGAAAACGAAGTCAATTCATTTTGAATCAAGTTACGAAATAAGCACAAATGCATGAGTTCTAAGCTGTGCCGAAATGAAAACAGATGGTAACAACATCGGGCTAGAGTATGAGGGTTCTATCTTGTCTGAACATTATAAGACAGCGTTTTACAATGCAATGAGTACTATTTTTTTAGCGGCCTATTTCGTAACCCTGGTGCAGGGATGGGCAACTTTTTCGACCGTGGGCCAAAAATCGAAAAAAAAAAAAAAAAAAAAATGTTTGGCGGGCCAAGAAAATTTTTTCTAAAATTTTAAAAACAACATACAAGTATTACATTTTAAATATGTTATTGAGATGAATGAAATTGCGATTTCATTTTTAAAAGTTCCTTATAATGAGGTTCGAAGTGAGATGTACCGATTCTAAGGAACGGAGCTAAATGCTCATCTGTCAGTCTACTTCTGAGATAATTCTTTCTGAGGTTCATAGTTGAAAGCACTTGTTCACATGTATAAGAGGAAGCAAACATAGCACTGATTTTCTGGGCGTGAGATATTAAATTTGGGAAACTCACTTTCGATAATGATTTGTAAATAGCTATAACTAACAAAGAACTTCCGCTTTTAACACTTTACCGTTTGAAATCTGTTTGTGCTTGCTATTTTCGTCGATTTATGTTTTGTAGAACAAAAATAGAGAAAGTAAAAAGATCATCTGTCCTTTGGAAAAAAAAGGAAGAATATAATATTTAATCAAAGTAGAAAAGGAGATGGATAAATAATATATTATTCTTTTTATTTGCCTCGCACCGGCAAATTAGCCGGCTGTAGTTGGCCCATCTCTGCCCTAGTGTTTTGGCTTATTATACAGAAAAGGGGAGACTTACATTCCCTGCGGCTGTTCTTCTTCTTCTTCTTTTTGTTGTTGTTCTTGTTCTGCCTCCTCCTCTTCCTCTCCCGCCTCCTCTGCTTCCGCCTCTCCTCCTTCTCGGAGGCGGACTCTGCCGACTCCGACTCCTCCTGGTTCTCGGCGGAGCTGTTGTCCGACTTGCGTCGGTCTACGCGCAGGCTGGCCGTGGGCATGTCTCCCGGCATGCTGCTGAAAGGAAAAAGCCCCCGTCATAAAGGGACCACAGAACGTGTAGCAGATTCAACGATTTTTTTTATTATTATTTTTATTTCCAAATTATGCAACTTAATTTCACTAATTATATATTTTTTGCTGTTTTTGTCCGAAAAAAAAAAAAAAAACAGTAAAAAAGTAAAAAATAAATAAAATTTTTTTTAATTGTTGACATGCTTAAAATTGTTTAACTCCTTCATTTTCAAATGCTTGTAGAACTAGAACAAGAATTTTAATTTTAGCTGCATAAATGTTTCAGCTGGACTGTGTGACTGAACGCAGCATTTGAAGAACTGTGATTTCTTTTTCTGCAATCATGCAATGCCTGAGCTGCAGTCGAGGTGCAGTGTTTGTTAACAGTGCAACCTGAAGATGCCGAGTTCTATAAAGTTTTTTTTTTTATTTCCAATGGCAAGGAAAGTACAAGAAGAATAAAGATAATAATAATAATAATAATAATAACAAGGGAAAAAAATACAAAAGAATAAACGTCCAAAAAATGCAAAGATGACCGAAGTCATTGCCTTAAGAGTTCTCTCGCACGCCAGTAAAGCGCTGTCGTCGTCAAGTACCGCACATCGTCGGAGGTGGTCTCTGTTCATTGGGTCCGTTGAACCATATAGAGGGCAGGAAGGGTTCGAACAGATTTTAATGCAAGGGGGTGTTCTGCAAGACAGTCATGGCCAGTCGGAACTGGGCGACAGCATGCCATCGCGGATTGCTGGGTATTGCTAAAAGATCTTCAGCTCTCCAACGCTTTGACTTAATTCCATCTTGAATTTGTAACTTGTGGTTTTTAGACATTATTTGTTTGATATATAGTTTTATAGAATGGAGAAGATTCAACGTTACACAAGGTATTGCATTCACATTTCGTGTCTACCCTTGGGTATAAATGTTCCACAAACATCATTCTCTGACAGAAAGATAAACCTGGTCTTGTTCTGGCATATCCTGATTTGGCACTACGAGCATTCTGTATCTGTGTGTGGAGGGTGTTGTTTTAAAAAAAACATTGCTTACAGCGGAAAAAATAAGAGATGAATCAGAAAAGATGCTTAAGAGATCATAGTTGTGCGTTTAAAAAAACATTGCTTACGACGGAAAAATAAGAGATGAATCAGAGACGATGCTTAATAGATCATAGTTGTGCGTTTTAAAAAGCATTGCTTACGGCGAAAAAATAAGAGATGAATCAGAGACGATGCTTAATAGATCATAATTGTGCGTTTTAAAAAAGCATTGCTTACGGCGGAAAAATAAGAGATGAATCAGAGACGATGCTTAAGAGATCACATTTCAGAAACTGGACGTGACTCATCGCGTCTCCGAAGAGATGAACTGTCGACCAGAAATGTATAGGGACACCCGCGGTTTTTCTGCTGAGATAAAGATTTATTATTCCCTAAATACTCAGAAATTTTATTTTATTTCTAATATTTCATTAGAAATGATTTTTTTCTTCAATTTCATAACTTCCCATTGAAGCTGTTTTACCAATGTAATCATTAAAAAAATTAAATTAAATTAAAAAAAATATACTGGATGATTACAGTTGAAAATTCTCCGCGCAGCTACTCACAAAATGCGATCTAGGGCAGTTGAACAGAGCGATCTTTGAAGCTATTCCATTGGTGTGAACTATTTACAATGAATGCCACTGTGCACTACACTGAAGTGACAAAAGTCATGGGATAGCAATATGCAAATTTTCAGATGGCAGTAGCATCGCGTAGAACAGGTATAAATGCGCAGTGCTTTCGCAGAGCTTTCATTTTCTGTTCAAGTTATTCATGTGAAGAGGTTTTGACGTGATGATGACCGCACGACGGGAATTAACAGACTTTGAACGCGGAATGTTAGTTGGAGCTAGACGCATGGGTCATGCCATTTCGGAAATCGTTAGGGAATTCAACATTCCCAGATCCACTGTGTCAAGAGTGTGCCGAGAGTATGAAATTTCAGGCATAACATCCCACGATGGACAGCGCAGTGGTCGACCGCCTGCACTTAACGACCGAGACCGGCGACGTCTGCAAAGAGTCGTAAATTCTAACAGACAAGCAACACTGCGTCAAATAACCGCAGAAATCAATGTGGGACGTACAAGGGACTTGTCTGTTAGAACTGTGCGGAGAAATTTGGCTTTCTTGGGCTATTCCAGCAGAAGACCGACTCGAGTGCCTTTACTGACAGAACGACATCGCTTGCAGCGACTCTCGTGGGCACGTGAGCATATCGGTTGGTCCCTAGATGAATGGAAAACCGTGGCCTGGTCCGATGAGTCACGATTTCAGTTGGTAAGAGCTGATGGTAGGGTTCGAGTGTGGCGCAGACCCCACGAAGCCATGGACCCAAACTGTCAGCAAGGCACTGTTCAAGCTGGTGGTGGCTCCGTAATGGTGTGGGCTGTTTTTCATGGCATGGACTTGGTCCTCTGGTGCGACTGGACCGAACATTGACTGGAAATGCTTATGTTCAGCGACTTGGAGATCACTTGCAGCCATTCATGGACTTCATGTACCCAAACAAAGGTGGGATTTTTATGGATGACAAAGCGCCATGTCACCGGGCCGCAACTGTTCGCGATTGGTTTGAAGAATATTCTGGAATTCTGGACAATTCCAACGAATGATCTGGCCACCTAGATCGCCCGACATGAATCCCATCGAGCATTTATGGGACATCATCGAGAGGTCTGTTCGTGCCCAATATCCTACACCATCAACGCTTTCCCAATTATGGACGTCTATCGAGACAGCATGGCTCAATATTCCTGCAGAAGACTTCCAACGACTTGTTGAGTCCATGCCACGTCGAGTTGCTGCACTTCGCCGGGCGAAAGGAGGGCCGACACGATATTAAGAGGTATCCCATGACTTTTGTCACTTCAGTGTATATATGAATGTTTTTGTTTTATTTTTTCTAATGTACTGCACAGACGTTACTCACTTTGCATTACCGAGGGGTCGCGTGTAACTTGAAGATAAGCCACGGAGTAACACTGCCCCCGCAACGCTCTAAGATCACATTAGACCGGGCCTACGGTTTAAAGTGGATTTCGAACCACTACAAGCATCCATGTCAACACCGGGATTTGAACCCGATACCCGATATATATATGTACTAATACGTTAGTAATAATACATTAGCATTATTTTAACTTAATTTGCACGGTTGTTTTTAAAAACGAAAAAAAAAATTACTATTTTATTAAACACTAACTAATGCTTGAATAAAAGGGTAGGTGGAAAACTGCTTCTGGAGTTTCTATGCTTTAGTAAACACCTCTAAAAACATCTACATTACCCATTTAATAAAAATTGCATCAATTTAAAATTCAAGATAATAAAATAAAACTTAAAACAACTTAACAAAATATCTCCTGCTGCGATATCAGTTAAAGCAAGGAGACCGAAAAAGAGAAAAAGCTGTCGGTGCAGTTATATGTCAAATTTAATTAAAATTAAACAAAATAAAAATAAAGCATTGCTTGATAAAGCAAAATAAAGCATTGCTTGATCCACATCGTTTAATTGTCATATAAATCGCTAGATGGCGCCACTCCTGAAGGACTACTATTGTATTAAAAAATTAGTAAAATGATAAATAAACTATTAAAAGAAAATTAAATTAAGTTGATATTGAAATTATTTATTTATTTTTTTAAAATAGTCAGATATTTGCATGGAAAATTAAAAGCCAAAGACACACGACATGCTCAAATAAACAATGTCTTTCCGGCGCATTAAGCGAAATAAAATCTGCTCAGCGTGAAAGCCAGTTCGTATCAACGGTTGTTTGGCATGAACAGTAGCCAGTCTGATCGTAATGCTATTGACGCCATCTGCTAGAAAATCGCACGAGTTCACATTGCATTATATAAATATATAGAATATTAACAATTCATGTGCTGTATTCAGTAGGAAAATGATTAAACATACGTCCACAAATTGCTTCATAACCCAGATTCGATGTTGTTCGGAAGCTGCTTTTAAAAAAATAGGTTGTTAAGTAACTGCATAATATACGAATTACAACCGATTTATTATGCATACGTTTAATAGGTTCACACACTGAAAGCAGATTTTTTTTTTACATAAATTTGAAGGAAAGTTTTGTATAAGAAATTTCTGTGAATTAGTAAGAAGATAATAAAAATAAATATAAAAAAAATATACAAAAATATGTATGTTATTTATTGAAGCCCTGCTTTAATTTATTTATTTATCGAAAAAAAAATTGGGAAATTCTCAAAAACATAAATCCTTTCAGAATTTCAATTTAACATGCGAGAACATATTTTGCTGGATAAATACACGTGGGGTTTTACAAATATTCAATAATCCATGAAATTCAAGAAGCAAAGGGTCGAAATACAACCGGAACGAGAATTCTACGTTAAGGTTCCGCTTGTTTATTTGCGATTTTCTTTCTTTCTTTTTTTTTTTTCCTTTTTTTTCTTCCCTTGCTGGTTTCGTCAAGGGAAAAAAAAATTCAAAATAAAGAAGCAGAAAGAACCTTAAAGAAACAAAACTTCCTTTACTTTGAAACTTTACTTTCAAAATTTAAGAAACTTCCTCTCTTAAGCAAACCAAACGCCTAGTTACAAAATAGCGTAACGGCGACTCCATTTGGAGCGGAAAAGAAACTTGGCGAAACCGGAACCTTAAGGTGCAGGATTCCAACAAGAACTCTCAAATTCAACGGCGGTAGGAATATAACAACCTTTATAATCTCTAGAATTTTATGAAAAAGGCAATGTTTTAATACTGCAAGAAGCAGAGAAGCCTGTTAAGTGATGGTTTAACCAACTTTTATAAACATAAACTGATCCTTAAGACACTAATTTGGGAATACTGAAACAATAATCTGTTTATATTGTGAAAGTCGGTCAATTTAGAACGAACTAGAGAGCACGTCACTTGATATGGGTCAATCGTTATGCTTAGCATGCCAGTTTTAAAACACACATGAATACAACTACGCAAAAATGCGCGTTTATTTTAAATAAAAGTTTCTGAAGAGAAAGTTTCTGGTGTTGCGCGGTGAGATGAATCTGTGTTAAATAATTCTCTCACTTATTTTTTATGTTATAGCTTCACTTTTGTGGATACGCCATGGACCTCTAACCAGGACACCACCATGCTCGAACAAGATAAAAATAAAATATCTTATCCTTACAGATAAAATTAACTTTTTTATAAATTTTCTACTGGGAGGAACTGTAGGTCCCGGTCTAATGAGCCCAAAGGGCGCGCAAAATGATCGTAGAGCGACAAACCAAACCATTTGTACTATTTCTATGCATTCATAATCATCTATCTCATGATTCAAAATTTTTTAAAAAATGTGGTGGCTTAATGTCAGTTCCCATAAGGGCCGTGGAACGCAGAATTTGTTATCTGTCTACGTTGCACGTTAGCGTAATTGGTGACAATCAAACGAGCACTAATGGAGTAAATGGATGTAAGGAAGATTCTGCTCGTTTTATAAAGGATCAATGCAAGGCACGATTCAGCTCCTAATCATCTGTGATCTCTAATAAATATTAAGCACAAAAAAGCAAAGTTGTAGGACCGTCAGCAGCCTCGAAAACACTTTCCAGTCTCTGCAGGAAAGATTTTCCTGCGATTCACCCAACAGTGGACCTTCTGACAGAATAATTTTACAGAACTGGATGAAACAAAATCATTCAGTTTCAGTTTTTTAAGGCAAAATAAATTACAGTTTAAAAAACACGCTTTTAGAGTGAATCAAACTGAAAAGTAAAAAATAATTGTTAACATAAGAATAAAATGACTGATCTAAAAGCGTGGGGTGCTCGATATCAATCGTTATCATTTTTCACTAGTTTTATTCCAAAAATGCAGAGTTAGATTAAAAATGTCATACAATCACCCCACGCTTTTAGAACAGTTGCATTCATTTTCTCGTCAGTCATTTTATTCTTACGTTAAAAATTATTTTTTACTTTTTAGTTTGATTCACTAAAAGCGTGTTTTGTAGTGTTTTTAAATTATAATTTATTTTTTACTTTTTAGTTTGTTTAACTCTAAAAGCGTGTTTTTAAAGTATAATATTTAAATGAGGTCTCGGTACGGAGGACTGGAACTATAGTTCTTACAATAATTTAATTGTGAGTAAAACAAAGGCTAAATGCGAATTGGTCGAGCCAGCCAGGATTCGAACAGGGAATCTCCTGATCCGCAGTCAGGCACGTTATCCATTGTCCCACGTAGGTTTGAATGTGTTAGGTACTTTCTACATGGGTTAAATTGCTCTTCGTAAGTTAAAATAAAATCACTCATCCTGGGATCCTAATCATGATGAGATAATAAACTCATCAAAATATTTTAGTGTCGTCGGTCCTTGATAAGTCTACGACGTTTCAATTAAATCCGATCGCTTAAAGTAGGGCAAAATCGAGCCCAAAGATTCAGTTACAAACATACAGGTGAAAAATATAAAAGCGTATTAAAAAAAGGATTTTTTTAAATGAAAGGTCGTCAAAAAATGATAGGACGAAAGGACAACCGCGAATGGAAAATTCAGTCAAAACACGTGACTGTGATCTCACCTCGTGACGTCATGAGGCAGAGCGTTGCTGTTGATTGGATCGTAAAGGTGATGATGGGGGTGGTGGTGATGGTGGTTGTGCTCGTGAGCTTGCAGTTCCCAGCAGCGCAGGGCCTGGGGGAGTGACACCTTGTTGATCTTGACATGTCGCCAATCCCTGGGAAGAAAAAGAAAAACCTCGATAAGCAGGCGATTTGTTTCTATTAAAAAGCCATCTGTGGAACATCACAGATTTCGAAATGAATAGATGCACTGTTTTCCGGATAAAGGGATCCGGAGAAAAATTACCGTGGAACTCCAGATAACTTCGTATGGCTAGGAGAAACAATGCATGCATTATACTATACAAAACAAATTACAGATAGATAATGTTTCATAAAGTTTTTATAAACACTTTTAGCTCTATCACAAATTGCGTGGAAAGTTAGCAGAAGATAGTTTTGGTATTGAAATAAAAGTCTTTTAATTTGCAATAATTAAAAATATTAAATGAAAAAAAATACTCCATTTTCTTTCAAAATTGTTTCGCGCAGCGTAGGTTTGACTTGCACCCCTAAATTAATCGATTCGTCCATTTCCACCTTTAAGCCGCATGCGTGCCCTTCCACACAATCAGCTATATTGAAGTAATATTCTAAACCAGGGATGGGCAAAACTACGGCCCGCGGGCCAATTCCGGCCCACCGGAAGGTTCTATCCGGCCCGCGGATAGAATTTTAATTTGCCGGTCCGAGGCAAATTAAACGAAATGTATATTTATATATTATATATCCATCTCCTTTTCTACTTTGATTTAATATAATTTTTTTTCTTCATTTTTCCAAAGGACTTATGATATTTTTACTTTCTCTATTTTTGTTCTACAAAACATAAATCGACGGATATATCAAGCACAGACAGCATTCAATCGGTAAAGTGTTAAAAGCGGAAGTGTTAAGGCTCGTGCTCACCAAGGCGACAAGATGCAAGCGACCAAAATTTGACCTCACAGCGGTCGCTTGAAACCGGTTTGCAGTTCGCCGCGTGGAGTAGCCCAACTTTCAACTCCAAGCGGTTTTTCACTATGCGTAATGCTATTTCTGACGTTTCGCTGTGAAGGGGTCGAAAAAATTTGGTCGCTTGCCTCTTGCATCTTCACGTCTCTCGCCTCGGTGGGAACGAGCCTTTAGCGATAGCGGTAGATTGGCGCCGACAAGCGTTATCTTTTTCTCAGGGAGTAGACATATGAGAATCCAATATATGTGAATTAGACCTCAGATGTGGCAGACTGCGCATTTTAAGCACCAGCCAGCGACTTTTTCTTTTGGCGCGAGTTCTAATGTTATTGATTGCTTATGGAAAGATTGCGCATTGTGAATAGTGGTGAAATTATTAAAAGTATAGCGTAGCTAGGGCTTGTTTGGGTTATTCGTAAAATATTTCAAAAATAAAGTATATATATTATTGGTTACTAATATTATAAATATTATGTTAATAATAAATCGTTATTAATATTACAAATACTTTTAAAATTTTAGTGAAATTTATCTTAGCCCGCCAAACCTTTTTTTCTTCGATTTTTGGCCTGCGACCGAAAAAGTTTGCCCATCCCTGTTCTAAACGAACTCCTTGCGATTAAATCGCAGCCTCTCATCTCCCACCAGGAAATATTATGTAACAAAAATCCTAAGAGGAGGGAGGGAAAAAAAGGGAAAGGGTCTTTTAGGGGAAAAAAGAAAAATATGTTTTCTTCTGAAAATACTTCTTTAATTTCATTATCTTATAATTGAGAAATATTTTCTACATTACTGAGTGGCAATGCTTGTTTTCTATTTCTCAAATCATTTGAAAAAATAATTCTTAACAAGCATTGCTTTATTATTGCTGAGATTCATTTATTATTTCAAAATAACAATGAATATTGCCATAAGCATGTTCTGCGAGAATACTTCGACAATTTTAGATGAATAAAAAAAAATTATGGAATTTGTGTCAAAATTCTGTTATGTTGGTTAGATAACCATTTAATTGTGAAAGCAAAAAACAGGGGAAAATATTGTTAAAAAAATGTAATGAATTCCTTAATGTGCGATACATGTAATTGATAATTCATTCTGGTAATACTGTTCAGAAACCATTTTAATTAATGCTTATAATACATTTAAATATTTTTTTTTACTTTGATGCACATTGCCATGGAATGCAAGATAGATCTACCTCCTCAAGGTGCAATGTCTGGTAAAGCAAAATGATCTACAAATATGGCCAGTGTTTGAATTCCTAATACTGTCAGTGTTGAGAACGTGGCACGTGGCTTTTCCCAAATTTCCTAAAAACAGGAAAGAATAGTATGGCTCCTGTGTGACCAGGAAGAAATGGATATGCCTCCCCTTGATTCCTGTTACATTAAAGAGTTTTTGCATACATTTTTTTTTATCGTCCGGTATTTTTTCTCCCTAGCGTGCATGCTCATAGGAAACATTAGAGAGTTTTTGCATACCGTATTTTTATCGTCCGATATTTTTTTCTCCCTAACGTGCATACTCATAGGAAATTGCACATGCGTATCTGTAATAATGTTTCCTATGAGCATGCACGCTAGGGAGAAAAAATACCGGACGATAAAAATACGGTATGCAAAAACTCTCTATTATTACAGATATGTATGCGCAATTTCCTATGAACATGCGCGCTAAGGAGAAAAAAATACCGGACGATAAAAAGGCGGTATGCAAACACTCTCTATCGTCTGCTGTTTCTTTACGGAAGCGTTATTGAATTGCAAAACGTAAATGGATGAATTAACTGATGTCATTTGTTCTTCGTATTTTATATATAATATATCTGTTGTCCTGTAAACTTGCCGTTGGATATAAAAACTTACTTTGCCGTACTTTTGTTTAACTGTAATTTCCATCTTTCCTTTTCCTTTTTTTTATTTCAATGTGCGTGCAAACTTGCCATTATTATAGATTGCCGTTATCATTATTAATTGCCACTATTTATACATCAATTGTAATTATTTTTATGCAGTACTAATTATTAATATGTTATATTTTCATATCAATAAGAAAAAAAAATCGGTTAATTCTTTAAAAAAGAAGTATTCGTAGTGTGAGCTTTATTTTATAAAAATATAAATAATCTTTTTCAAATGAGTTTAACTTTTGACAGCACGGAGCATTCAACTTTAACGAATGACTTTCTTCCAAAAATGTTGAGATTTTAATATTTAGTACTTGGTGCCCAATGCATTCTCCGTTTCATTTTCTTTTACATCCAGCTGTGAGCATCTCCATTTAATCTGCCCAAACAATGAATCCTTCATTTAATCCATCTATCCAGTCTCTCGGTGCGTCTCTCTCTCTCCGTTCATGTGTGTCTACTTCACTCGCAGTCACTCGGGTATTTCGATTTTCTTTTTCAATTCCTTCTGTTAGCTCACACTCTCCCTATATATATCTAGTTCACACTTTCAATCGTTCATTAAAACTCCTTTTCATTCATCCGCTCCAGTTCAAAAACATTTTTTTTTTTTTTTTTTAACTTGTAATGGATAACACTTGATGGTGATATAGTTTTTTCAAATATTCATTCATTCATTAAATTTAATGAATTAATTTAATTTTTTTTAGATTTAAGCTGCATGTATCTACCAATAGATGGCGACAGATAAACTTAAAAAAATGAAGGAAAATTATTTATAAAGGACTTTTCTGCAATAGAGTGAAAAAAATGTAGGAATTGACATTCAAAATGTTTTTATTTTTTATTTTTTACATTAGTAGTTAACGTTTCTAATGCAGAAATACTCTCCCCATCGTCACAATTCGACGTTCTTGTCCAGCAGGAGAAGTTCTCCACTCTCTTTAGTGACCATAGAGCGACACACCAAACCTCTTTACACTGCTGCCATCTATTGGAAATTGGATAATTGGCTAGCGCTCTGGCTTTGGCTACTGGTGGTGGCATGGATGTTTGTGAGTGGTTCGGAATCCACGTAAGACTCTAGGTCCCGGTGTAATTAGCCCAAACTGTGCATAAAATAATAAACTTCTTTACACTGCTGCCATCGACTGGAAATTTCTCGCACTACTACTGAAACATTACAGGCATTCATTTGACTAGCATATCTTTTACAAGAAACGATAAAATAAATAAATAAACAGACACTTTACTGAATATTAATATTAAAATAGAAGAAAAAATACACAATACAATGCATGCTATATAAGTTGCGTTTAAGGTAAATATTCTTTAATTGTATGCCATTAACCACACAGAAAACTTTTGTTTAAAAAAACTGACAATTTTCAAAGAAACCTACTTTTTTGACAGCACCATGTGAGAGATGCACGACGGTGCAAACACGGCTCTGAAAAAAAAAAGATATATTAGGGCATATTTTCTTTATATTGTCAAAACAATGTATTCTAATTAGGAAAATAAGGAATTATTTAATTTAAATTAAGCAATAGTTTTGTTTCAATTCCTTCTATTAGCTCACACTCTCCCTATAAATATCTTGTTCGAATTTCCAATCGTTCATGAAACACTTCTTATTCACCCACTCAAGTTCGAATAAATTTTTTTTTTAACTTGTAGTGGATGACACTCGATGTTACTACAGTTTTTTCAAATATTAATTCAGTAATTAAATTTAATGAATTCATTTTAGTTTTTTTTAGATTTAAGTTGCCTATATCTACCAATAGAGGGCGCCAGATTAATTTAAAAAAATGAATGAAAATTATTTATAAAGGACTTTCTGCAATAGAGTGAAAAAAAAGTAGGAATTGACTTTAAAAAGTTTTTATATATATATTACTTGTTTTTAATTATGTATTGTTGAAATCCTGCAACTTGTTTTGTTTTGTTACGTAAGTGCTTCTGCTAAGTAAAGAATTCCATTGTAAAAAAGGCTAAAGACATTGCCAAATTGGCGGCAAACAGTGATTTTGGCGATAAGTTATGACCAATTTTTTTAAACTACTTCGGTGGACGCTCTTTAATTCGGCACCATACCGGACTATCCAGCGTGGGTAAGTCTAGACAAAAATTGAAACGCTTCAAACATGCACATATTAATTTTACACACATTCTGAACTTGACTAGACAGAGTGTTTCGCCATTCCAGCAACTACAAAATGGAATTCTTAATAAAGATTTTGCAATTAAAAATTTCTTAGAATCTGTAATTAATAAATTACAAAATCTTAATATTTATTAATTTCAAATTAATAAATAGTGTTTTGTTTCTTGTTTATATATATATATATATATAATTCATTGCCAATGAACACATATTGAAATCACTCATTGTGAAATTTTGTTTTTTGCCTTTCTCTAGACGACCTCTAGTTTCTGCTGGATAGCGACCTTCACAGTCGTACTGCTGCCGCATCATTTTCAATTACTTCTATTAGCTCACACTCTCCCTATATATATCTTATTCAAATTTTCAATCGTTCATAAAATACTTTTTATTCATCCACTTAAGTTCAAATACAGTTTTTTTCAACTTGCAGTGGATGACACTGGATGGTGATACAGGTTTTTCAAATATTAATCATCATTAATTAAATTTAATTAATTTATTTTATTTTTTTTTTTTTTTTAGATTTAAGTTGCATGTGTGTAATAATAGATGGCGCCAGATGTAAAAGCAAAATTTCAGCTTTATTTGTAAAGGACTTTTCTGCAATATAGTAAAAAAAAGTAGAAATTTTTTTTTTATATTACTTGTTCTGTATAGTTCCGAAGTGATTCACATTTCCAACCGGACATGAAAACGCAACGCTCAAATTATGAACCTGCCACCCACGTACGAAAGGATTTTATTCTGTTTTTAAATTATCCCTTTAGGGCAGGGATGGGCAAACTACGGCCCGCCGGAAGATTCTATCCGGCCCGCGGATAGAATTTTAATTTGCCGGTTCAAGGCAAATTAAAAGAAATCTCGTTTAATGCGTTGATTAATTTTTTTTTTCTTCCTTTCTTTCTTTCAAAGGACTGATGATCTTTTTACTTTCTGTATTTTTGTTCTACAAAACATAAATCGACAGAAATAGCAAGCACAAACAGCTTTCAATCGGTGAAGTGTTAAAAGCGGGAGTTCCTTATTAGTTATATCTGTAGATTGGCGCCAATAGACGTTATCTCTTTCTCGGGGAGCAGATATATGCGTATCCAATATAGGTGAATTAGGCCTCACGTGTTTCAGACTGCGCATTTTAAACTGCAGAAATTACGCCCAGAAAATCAGCGCTATGTTTGCTTCATCTCATACATGTGAACAAATGTTTTCAACTATGAACCTTAGAAAGAATTATGTCAGAAGTAGACCGACAGATGAGTATTGAGCCTCTTTCCTTAGGATCAGTACATCTCGCTTCGAACTTCACTATAAGGAATTTTTAAAAATGAAATCGCAATTTCATTAACATATTTAAATTGTAATACTTGCATCTTGTTTTTAAAATTTTAGAAAAATTTATCTTGGCCCGCGAAACTTTTTTTTCTTTCCAGGTTTGGCCCGCGACCGCAAAAGTTTGCCCATCCCTGCTTTAGGGGCTTCATTAAAGTTCGTTTCTTTAGAAACCGCCTTTTCACATCGCTGCGCACGAAGAAACGACAGTCATTTCGTGAGGGGCCTGAAAGGCCGAGTGACTAGCGCTCTGTCGCTCGGTACCATAGGTTTTGGGTTCGAGTCCTGGCGGTGCCATGGATGTTTGTAGTGGTTCGGAATCCATTTTAAACTGTAGGTCCCGGTCTGTTAATATGAGCGTAGAGCGACAAACCGAATCCGTATCGTGAGAGGCGGGGCACTCACGTCACGTTCTCCAGCGACGTCCTGAGGTCGTTGCCCATCCGGTGGATGTAGTCCCACTGGGGCTTGGAGACGGGGGCGCCCACGTTGTCCGCCGTCATCTGGGCCTCATCGAACAGCCACTGGAACACGAACACGGGACCTGCCCACGAAACGACAACACACTTTCAGCAACGACTTTGGAAAAGACAAAAAATACGTAGTTCTATTAGAACGTCGTCACTCACTTTGCAAAGTGGAATAGATCCTGTATCCGAAATAGCAGCGCCACACGTCGTTGGCCGCGTACTGCATCTGGCATCTTCTCGGAACCTGGCCGCTCCACAACCTGAAGGAAATTTTGGACAGCACATATTTATAGCTATTTTAATATTATTGATAGAAATATGTATGAGTGTGCGATAAATTGAAAAAAATATGGAAATATAATTTTTTAATGGAAATTTTTGTAGATAAACTTGTAAGGAAAATTTTGCAAATGTTAATTGATGTCTGTATTTCGTGTAAGTGATTATTTATATATTAATTATACACAGTCACATTAATGTGGCCACCACCTACTTTCGACGTCAACGTGAAATAACCCATCACAAAAGGCAGGTGGCAGCACATTGCAGTGGAGTGTATATAAAGAATTCCAGAATTCTTAAATACCACTTAATGCCACATTTTCACTTAAAGCCAGAATGTGCAAGAGTGTATATTCTGGCTTTTGACAGATGGCCACATTAATGTGACTGGAGTGTGCACATGAACATCCGTATTTCCTACATTACACTGCCTTCTGTGCACTAAGAAGTAAACACGGAACAACCTGAAGAAAATGCACGCACATAAGTAATTAACAAAGTGACATTTATAAAAAATATGTAAACTTCGTTTATAATGTCATGTGCACTATTTTATCGTTCTCTACTGACAGGATAAATTTTTTTTTTATTATTATTTTTTATTATTATTATCAATGGCAGGTTACAAAAAGTAATAAAAGAAAAAAGAAAAAGAACACAAATAACACGAAGACAACAACGAGAATCGAAAGAAAACGCATAGTGCCATGTTTAGCCCATAAGGGCCCTAGCCTCCCAGTAACGACCCTACACAGTAGAGGAAGCAAGTGTAGGGCAGACAGGAAGGCGAGATGAATCCATGTCCTCTCCGAGACTGCAGAGCATGCATTTTGGGCTTGCAAATATTTTCATACGAAAAATGATTGGCCAATACAATCATGGCCCGTCAGGAGTCTAAAAAGGGCAACAGCTTTAAACCTGGGCTGATCAGGGATGTTCAGAATAAAGTTAAACCAGGTTTTAGATGAGTTGCCTTCAAGTAGATTATCAGATAGAGTGTTCCGAAAAAAGTTTCGGATCATCAGTTTCATCGAATGAAAAGAAATGCCACTATAAAAGGTTTGGGTGATGAGTGTTCCTTTTTATATAATAAATGGTTAAATAATTGAATTTTTTTTTAATGTTAACAATTCAGTAATAAATTTTGAATGGCATTCTATTTCAATATTATTGATAGAAATATGTACGAACGTGCGATAAAGTGAAACAAAAATATTGCAATTAGCTTTTTGTGCAGTAGAATAAACATGAACATCCGTATTTCCTACATTACACTACCTTCTATGCACTAAGAAGTAACGCCACTTTACGTAGTGCGCAGTTTTTATGCCCATTTTAAAGCAGCAAGCAAATAAATGAGTGGATTTTGAATGTTATTGAATACAAGAAACCTACAAAAGAATGATACATAAAAGTGACTTCTCATTCACGAAATCACTTTTATGAACTATTGCAGCTAACATGTGATAACCAGTGCATAACGTATACCATACCATAATACCAATACCATAATACACTGAAGTGACAAAAGTCATGGGATACCTCTTAATATCGTGTCGGCCCTCCTTTCGCCCAGCGAAGTGCAGCAACTCGACGTGGCATGGACTCAACAAGTCGTTGGAAGTCTTCTGCAGGAATATTGAGCCATGCTGTCTCGATAGACGTCCATAATTGTGAAAGCGTTGATGGTGCAGGATTTTGGACACGAACAGACCTCTCGATGATGTCCCATAAATGCTCGATGGGATTCATGTCGGGCGATCTAGGTGGCCAGATCATTCGTTGGAATTGTCCAGAATGTTCTTCAAACCAATCGCGAACAGTTGTGGCCCAGTGACATGGCGAATTGTCATCCATAAAAATCCCATCGTTGTTTGGGTACATGAAGTCCATGAATGGCTGCAAGTGATCTCCAAGTAGCTGAACATAAGCATTTCCAGTCAATGTTCGGTCCAGTCGCACCAGAGGACCAAGTCCATGCCATGAAAAAACAGCCCACACCATTACGGAGCCACCACCAGCTTGAACAGTGCCTTGCTGACAGTTTGGGTCCATGGCTTCGTGGGGTCTGCGCCACACTCGAACCCTACCATCAGCTCTTACCAACTGAAATCGTGACTCATCGGACCAGGCCACGGTTTTCCATTAATCTAGGGACCAACCGATATGCTCACGTGCCCACGAGAGTCGCTGCAAGCGATGTCGTTCTGTCAGTAAAGGCACTCGAGTCGGTCTTCTGCTGGAATAGCCCAAGAAAGCCAAATTTCTCCGCACAGTTCTAACAGACAAGTCCCTTGTACGTCCCACATTGATTTCTGTGGTTATTTGATGCAGTGTTGCTTGTCTGTTAGAATTTACGACTCTTTGCAGACGTCGCCGGTCTCGGTCGTTAAGTGCAGGCGGTCGACCACTGGCGCTGTCCATCGTGGGATGTTATGCCTGAAATTTCATACTCTCGGCACACTCTTGACACAGTGGATCTGGGAATGTTGAATTCCCTAACGATTTCCGAAATGGCATGACCCATGCGTCTAACTCCAACTAACATTCCGCGTTCAAATTCTGTTAATTCCCGTCGTGCGGTCATCATCACGTCAAAACCTCTTCACATGAATAACTTGAACAGAAATGAAAGCTCTGCGAAAGCACTGCGCATTTATACCTGTTCTACGCGATGCTACTGTCATCTGAAAATTTGCATATTGCTATCCCATGACTTTTGTCACTTCAGTGTAATGCATACCATAATAACAATGCAGCGCACGTGTTCATGTGTAACTCATTCCTGACTGCAATGATAACCTAAAAGAGCGTGCCATTTTAGGTAATGTGAAACGGTGAGTCCGTATCATTTTAACTCAACCTTTTTGTATTTCTCCAAGAGATGCTGCCGCGTCCGTATAAAGTGATCTTATTATAAACAAGGAAATTAATAGGCTTTTCGTGTTTATAATTCAAATTCCAATGGAATGAAAAGCAACCACAAACGAACTCTGTTGCCAGAATTCGATTTACTAACCATTCCAATTTAATATTCCGTAGACTTTTAAATTGATCTACTGAGCATTTTGGAACAGATGGAGGTATCATTTTAATATCCACAAACACATAGACAACAGTAGAATTTTGTTATCCATTACTTTCGGACAAAGTTATGGATACTGCATGCATATATACACAGTCACATTAATGTGACCACCTGTCAAAAGTCAGAATATACACTCTTGTACATTCTGGCTTTAAGTGGAGGGTGAAATGTGGTATTTAAGTGGAATTCTTTCTATACACTCCACTGCAATGTGCTGCCGCCTGCCTTTAGTGATTGGTTATTTCACGTTGACGTCAAAAGTAGGTGGTGGTCACATTAATGTGACTGGATTCTTGTTATTCTTAGGATCCTGCTAACTGAGGTTTTAAAAAAGTGAAAATTGCAGTCTAGGTTATATATATATATATAACCTAGACTGCATGAGCTTCAATGAATGACGCCACTCGTCTGTTATCAGAACAGTCAATAAATTTGTCACACTAAAAAGCAAAATATTTACATCTAGTATTTAATTTAATTTTATCCTTTTTTTTAAATTGTCATGGATGCAGGATATATATTCAGATTTCAAGAATCAGAGTTAACAACTCCAACCTCCTCCCCCCCGCTCCTTCTTTTTTATTTGGTAGACTGTCAGAACTTTGATCATGGCTTCAGTAATACGTTGTATAAAAAAATTACACGTTTTTTCGAGCTATAGATAAATCAACATTTTTATTTTAAGTAAGTGTTATGAATAATTATTTCTCATGTATAGTGTATTCTCTCTAGTAGTGCAATAGTGTATTTCTCTTAAATGCAAGTCCCGAAAAGTATTGAACTTGCGTCAAAAAAATTCATAATTTTGGAAAAAAAAATCAAAATGGTTATTTTTTAATTAAAAAAAAATGACATCGTAGTATATTTGTTGTATATATCTCAAGTAATGTTATCCATTTTTTTGGGAAAAAATAATAATAAAATAAAAAAAAAAGAAAAGCGATCTTAAATTGTGAGAGTTACTCGTGATAATTCACTGTTTACCTTTACCTAATAAAATTTACCGCATTAAATACGTATTCTTTTGAATAGACGAGCAAAGCTAGATCACATGTGCTACTAAAACTAAAGGCAAAACAGCGTGCCATGTTTGGCGATTCATCGCTCGCACCCATCCAACTGAAAAATACATACGTTTTTTGCCAGATGAGCGGATCTGCATATAAGGTTACCTAGTTTAGTGAAATTCTCTATTTATACACGAAAACACACAGTAGGTATGAGAGCAAAATGCAGTCTTGCTGCCATTTCAGCAACGTTGTTGCTCTAAGTTACCTAGCGGAGACAAAAGCCTTATTGCAGAGAACAAGCAAAGTGTTTTAATGAGAAGCACAAAGCAACATCTTGTTAAATTCCTTCTATTATCTCACACTCTCCCTATATATATCTTGTTCGAATTTCCAATCGTTTATGAAACACTTTTTATTCATCCACTCCAGTTCAAATACATTTTTTTTTAACTTGTAGTGGATGACACTAGATGTTAATACAGTATTTTCAAATAGTAATTCAGTAATTAAATTTAATTCATTGATTTTAGTTTTTTTTTTAGATTTAAGTTGCATATATCTACCCATATGGCAGATAAACTTCTAAAAAGGAATGAAAGTTACATATAAAGGACTTTTTGCAATAGAGTGGGGAAAAAAGTGGGAATTGACATAAAATTTTTTTAAAATTACTTGTTCTTTACAATTATTTTAAGAAAACTGTACTTACTTGACACCCCTCTTGATGGCCTCGACAGGGGCGCACGTCTGTGGGTCCAGGCACTCCAGGGGCTGGTAGGGCTCGTTGTCCAGGAACCATCCGGAGTCTGCCAGACCTCGGACCTCGATCTTGGACTTCAGGCCTTGCAGGAAATCAGACACGCGATCCAAGTTCAGGAGGACCCCCGTCCCGCCAGCACTGAAAGAAAGCCACCCTACAGTGAAGTGCCAATGAAAAGTTGCAAAACATCAACCCATTGCAAGTAAACGCAGTGGGATGATGTGTGAGCACATTCCGAAAAGCCATGACACCAAAAGTAATTTTAAAAAATACAATGTTTTTTTTTTCAATGTATGAATGTCTTTTTTATTGTATCTGTTACTATATCTGCATATTGATTTTGCGTATTACATTTGTTAGAATGCATATTGTAGTTTCACGAGACGCTTCGTGGGATATTGGCATCGTCTACATACACAGACCAGTCACATTAATGGGATCACCTGTCAAAAGCCAGAATATACACTCTTGTACATTCTGGCTTTAAGTGGAGTGTGGTATTTAAGTGGTATTAAGAGGAATTCTTTACATACACTCCACTGCAATGCGCTGCCACCTGCCTTTTGTGATGGGTTATTTCACGTTGACGTCGAAAGTAGGTGGTGGTCACGTTACTGTGACTGGACTGTGCATATTCAGATATTGAGTACATCTATGAAGATATTTGAATCGTTTAAATCTTTATCTAGAGTGATTTATTCCCCTTAAAACTGTATCGGTTCCAAACGTGCCTACTGTACTTGGCAATTCTCCAAGAATTGTACTTCGCAACCCTATTCTTCAAACGATGCGCAGTCAAAGTGGTGCATTCCTTCAGTAAAATGTCATGGGTGGGTGTCAAACACATTGCAAAGAACAGTACGAAATGACGAGAACATTTCTGACACGTCCTGATCAGAAGCAAAGCACAGATTTTTACTAAAGGTGAACTTCGACAAGTAGGAAAACTCACTTTGCCCAATTTCCATGGATACCTGCATTTCATTCAAACTATTTTAGCGGGTCTGAATGACCCGAGTGACTAGCGCTCTGGCGCACGGTACCATAGGTTTCGGGTTCGAGTCCCGGCGGTGCCATGGATGTTTGTAGTGGTTCGGAATCCACTTTAAGCCGTAGGTCCCGGTCTGTTTAGCCTAAAGTGTGCACAAGATGACCGTAGAGCGACAAACCAATCCAAACTAATTTAGTATTTAATTTTAGAGTAAATAGTAATATTGTGTAGTAGTTTAGCTTATGTCAGACAGTACAGCTTCGTAGTTTACGCTTAGCTTAGTGCTAAGAACTTATTTCCGTCAATGTATAATAGGATTTTTCTCCTGGGAACCTATTAATCATTTACCCTTTATTATTTTTAGTTGAAAACGCTCCTTTCGGTACGAATCCAAGGATCTGGAAGAGAATTAAGTACATATACCGAGGCACCCTTAATTTTTAAAAGGGAAAATCCATTTAATATCCGTCCCTGTTGGAACGGATTAAGATAGCAGCACTGTACAATAGATGCTATACTTGTACTAGAGGGATCAGCGATAACACATGCAATGCCAATTTCCTTTGAGAACAAAAGGAAGCGTGGCGATTTACCTGCTGCCGGCCAGAAGCAGCATGTCAGCCGAGAAGAGCTCTTTGTTCAAAAGGTCCTTGATGACTTCGATGATGATCAGAGACCCCAGGAAGGAAAACTCCCCTGAAGAAGAATAAGAAGAGAAATCAATAAAACAGTTTTCAATTCTTTAAAATTACGAGATATTTCTTTTGTTTAATTTCGAGAAGTTATTTTTAAATTAATCTCCACGATATGTTCCTCTATGTGATGAAATCGCTTATTTAGAAAGAAAAAAAAAACGATCTATATAATTCAAAAATTATATTAGTTTTCCTAAATATTTCAGCAAATTTTGTTCTTGGATAAGTTCACTTTTGGCTTATATTGCAGCTTAATTTAGTACCTTATAGTTATAATAGAGAAAGGACTCTGATCTCGTGACCTAGTTGTTTAACTAACCAAAAAATAAGAGCTCATTTCATGAGGTTCTTCTATCTAAAAGCAGACTTCCCGTTACGAAGCGAGCAATCTCCTAATTTAGGCTATCTTCAGTGAAGTCATGCAGATTTGTATGCTGCTTACAGAAAAGCCTAACGAAGCAACCATCGAAACCTGAGGCTCCTCTACGACTTCAAAAGCCGTCCAGCAAGTTTCTATTAAGTTCCAATTACCTTCAAAAATAAAACAGTTTGAATCCAACACAAACTGAGAATTCCTTACGCTATCCTTTCTCCCCACTTGGATCGTACTCTTTTGGTTTAAAATTATTAATTTATATCTAAATTACTTTTTATGTACTTGCAAATATTTTAAAATGGCGTGTGCCATAAACTCTTAATTGCTTAACATTCAATGCAATTCTTTCTTTTATGCTTTTCCTTATTGTGAGGGTGCTTATTACTTAATCGTTACATGCTTTCACACAGATTCTGCTCTAACAATACATTTGAATTGTTTATTTAATATTTAATTGATGTTTTTTACAACTATCTCTTTTTAATTATTACTTGTTACATGTAGATTCGAAATCTGAAAAGCTCGCATTTAAAAGTTTAATGTTTACATTTAACATTACTCACATTTAAAAGATAATTGCAGTGATGCTCTGCGCAAAAAAGAGTTGTCAACAAATTAATTAACTTTTTACAGTCCAAGATTAAATAATACCTATCCGATATCAGAAATTTGGGGGGGAAAACAGAATCCTTCAAACCTTTCCTCGAGGAGTGCGAGGCTCCACTCCAAGTGTCACTCGAGCAGTAGGGAAGAAATCTGGAAAGAGAACAATCATCATCAACGAACAAAAATGCAATACTAACAAAAGACACAGATGTCAGAACACTGAAAACATGGTTTGACAATTTACAAAACATCCCGAGGAACTAGCGATCATATGCACCCTGGTGAAATTCGTCAAGTGGAAATAAAAATTCAAGCTAAATCCGGATGTATAATTGAAAGAACTCAAAGCAAGCAAATATTGCAAATGAAAGGGCTTTGTTGATTGAAAACTTATTGTACTCTCGTTTTACATCTGTGTGGCTATTTAATTTAGCTGATGTTCTTGGAAGGGCCTAATAGCCGGGTGACTAGCTCTCTGGAGCTCGGTGCCACGGGCTTCATGTCGAAATCTGCCAGTAGGCAGACGGCCTTCCTTGACCCACCATGAGGCTGTTATGCCGATGATTCTTGTAATAGAGTGAGTAGCATCGCCTTCATGGATTGGTTGTTCTCATAGAACGTTGGCATATGCCTGCGGCTAATGAAATTAGCCGCATCATTGAATAACATTGATTTAACGGAATGGATTTGACTATAGAACGTTAGCAGATTCCTGACAATATTGAATTGGATAATATACTTGCCTCGTCATAACTAACAATACTAACGTTCGATATCCTCGCATGAATTATGTGAGGATATCCAACATTAGTATATTCATGTAACTATTAATTTCAGTTAATATTCTTGTAATATTAAAAATAACACCTACCTTTGGCTACGTTTATCGAGAAATTTTTAATTTTTTTTTAATAAAATAAAATAATAAATTTTTAATTTAAATATTTATGTTTTTGTAACCGAGTTAATGCTTGCGAAGCGATACATCCATTACTGCTTTATTTTCAATGCATTTTACGATGTGTGACATTATGGAAGGACTAATTAATACCAATGAATTGAGTAACCGTAAAAAATAAAGGGGGTGGAAACGTATAGTTCATAATACACTTTTTTCTTTAGGACTGGAGTTCCATTTGTATGGGGCTACTTCTTACAATGCTAATTGCAATTTATTGGCTTAAAGCAGGGGTCTCAACTACGGCCCGCCAGTGTCATCCATCCGATCCGCGACAGCGAATAGCGTATTGTTGCTGTAATAAGTTGGATAAAAAAAACACAGAATGATAATGACTCGTTTTTATTGACTTGCTGGGTAAAGCTTAATGACAAGCATAATATGCGGAAAATTTAACTTAGGCATAACAACTAACAAATAATTGAAACTAATCCCACATATAACATTATAAAATAGTGAACATCCCGCGGTTACCCTCGGTAGTTATACCTATCTATTTCCGCTTTTAACCAATAAATGCCGTCAAGTGTCATGGTCGTATCGATACACACAATAGTAATTGTAGTAATTGAACCACCGAATTTAGCAAACGTATGCTCGATCAGAGCGCGTACTCGGCGATTAGTCTAGAAATTGTAGATAATGGCAGAAAAATTAAAATGGTTTTGGCCCTTGGTACTTACTGGAGTAAACAGTATGGCCTTAAGGCTGGAAAGTTTGGAGACCCCTAGTTTAAAGTATAATGTGGTCACTTCCTCGTGCTCGATGAATCACTGCGGAGTGGAAGAAGCACCGAGAAATCCCATTTTTCTCTACATCACGCACATCAGGCGCAACGTTTTCAGACAACTAATGTTAAACAACGAGTATTAACATCAATAAGCATAATTACCAGAAGTGGGCCGAATTCTCAGATTAACGCCAACAAAAAAATGAAGGAAATCCTAGTGATAACGCAACCAGCACCTTTTCTAGGTTTTTCAGTACCTACTTATAGAAGATCGGTAGTTTTGCTTATATGCATATATAATAATACACCTTTTCATGCGAGAATTCTTGCGCAACACTGTCGCTGGCTATTATTATTATTATTATTATTATTTTTAAATTTCTTCCTTATCTTTGTTCTATTCATTGAATGTATTTCGCTTGAACTGTACATGCACAATTACTATGAGTACAGAACCATTAAAAGGAATTAAAAGGAATCTCAGCCACTACGCTATATATTATTATACAGAGTAGTGACTGCACATTATATTATATTATATATATAATTATTATTATTATTCGAAGCATACACATATGGATGCATGTACTTACACCTGGTTGGCGTCCCACCAATAAGGGTTTTCCTCGGGATCTGGAGAGAGTATTCCGCCAACTGCAAAGCAAAACTTCCTGTCATCATTAAATCTTTTTTTAATTACTTTGATTGATGAAAAAACAAATTATAGGACACTAAAGGGATTACAACTCAATACCGGTATTCGGTATTTTTTAGATCTTAATACCGGGATACCGGTTTTAATACCGGCAGTATAAATTTTAGAAAAAGAAAGAAAACACAGGTGGTTTTTTTTGTTTTATTTGTCAGTTTTTTTATTAGAGAATGTAAACATCACAAAAAAATTGTAACTTATAAATTATAACAGTATATAAAGAATCACAACAAATTAAAGGAACATCTTATTTATTTAAATCAAATATCCCTATTCAGTCTGTGGTGCTATTACAAATTTTTGAAATGTGATCTTATTACAGAAATTATTGTGACAGAAATTACCAGCTGTCGAAAACACTCTTTCAGCATCTACGCTAGTGGGTGGTACTGTTAGCAATGCGCGATATATGTTCATTTTATCTGCAAATCCCTCCTCTTTAAATAAATCTATTTCTCGTCGGATTGTTTTGGATACAGCTGATTTCTGTATTGTATTCTGGTTTATTGAAATTTTTTTAGTTATCGCTAATTCTAATTTTTGTTCATTAACTGTCATCATAATCTTCGATGTACTGAATTCTTCTGAATGTGGATAGGTTTGTGGAGAATAGAATAAGAATTTTACAGATAAGAATTGTAAATTTCTAATAAATACCGAAAAAACGATATTTAAAACCGGTATTACAAAATTGTACAAATGGCTCAAGATACCGGTATTCGGTATCCCGGTATTGCAATCCCTAGACACTATATACATATATATATAAAAAGGTTGGTTTCTTATAATTTTGAAGGTTTAACTCTGGTTAAAGCGAACAGCCCTCTTTTGTATACAGAATGCATCAGACATAATTAGTTCAGCATTGGCGGTGGTCGTGTGAAGTGATTGTGTCGAAACGTGTGGCCAAATGTGACACGCAAAATAACACAATGGTACCCAAAAGTCAAACCAAAAGTCCATAAACAAATCAATAGTCTAATGAATTAGACTATTGCACTGTTTATGGACTGAAGCAATGAATGATGGAACAATAATATACATGGTGGGTATCAAAATAATGGAAACACTTGTGAATAAAAGTGACATTTACGAATGCGCCTTGTAAGCATTAAAATGTAATTCTGGCTACCATTTTTTCAATTCCTTCTATTAGCTCACACTCTCCCTATATATATCTTGAGCAAATTTTCAATCGTTCACAAAATACACTTTATTCATGCACTCCAGTTCAAATGCATTTTTTTTAACTTGTGGTGGATGACACTGGATGTCAATAGAATTTTTTCAAATATTAATTAATTCATTAAACTAAATTCATTAATTTTAGTTTTTTTTAGATTTAAGTTGCATGTATCTACCCATAGATGGCGCCAGATAAAGTTAAAAAAATGAATTAAAATTATTTATAAAAGGACTTTCTGCAATAGAGTGAAAAAAAAGTACGAATGGACTTTAAATTTTTTTTTTTTTATATTACTTGTTTTTAATATAAAAAGTATACACCATGGCAGTATGAGGTAACTTTAGTGAAGTTGTATAAATCTTGGATTTTTGTCAAAAGTAAGACGTCTGTCTTCACAGACTTTCAAACACGCCTCGATTAACTGGAGCAACTGTGACCGAAATATTTCAGTTTTTAGGCGTTCCTAGAGGTACTGTGTCTAAACTCATGACAGCATAGCAAGACGAGCTCGGTAAAACAAAATAGTGGGCGGAATGAGAAGCCGGGTGAAAGAGACCGACTGGTATCGAAACGGATTGTATTGTCTAAAAAGAAACCAACTGCAGCCAAAGTGACCGCAGAGCTCAATCAGCATCTGGATTCTCCAATGTCAATTATAACAGTTAAGAGGTACCTTCATAAGTAGATGTTCACCTGTAGGTGTCCGTATTAACTAGACCAAGGGTATCCAAAGTACGGCCCGCGAGCCAAACCCGGTCCGCCAGTGTCCTCAAACCGGCCCGCGACAGCGTATAACTTATTGTTGCTGTAATAAGTTGGATAAAATACACAGAATGATAATAACTCGGTTTTATTGACTTGTTAGGTAAAGTTTAGTGACAAGCATAATACGCAGAAAATTTAACTTAAGCATAACAACTAACAAATAATTGAATGAAACTAACATAATAAACTAGTGAATATCCCGCGGTTACCCTCGGTAGTTATGTTGGGGTAAAGAGTATCACATATGTATGTATATCGATGTTTGGAATGTATATGTCCTGAATCAAACATATGATTTTTATACTGAAAATCCCTCAGGAACGGAAAAGCTACATGTACGCGAATGAAACCGCGGGGTATCCACTTGTAAAATAATACTAATCAGATTTATGTATTTGTGATTTTATACTGACAATAGTTTATAGTTGTGGATCAATTTTACTTGTACCAATTATTAAAAGAGATTTAAGATGTTCATCGGTTAGCTTAGATCTGTAAACATTCTTTGTGTACTTCCTTTTTGGAGAATGTTTTCTCACACTAGTAAGTAGGACCAAAAACAGAAAACAGCTCATGAGCAAATTCATGTATGAATAATTAGCAAGCGTATGCTCGCTCAGAGATCCCGCGGTAGTTATGTTGTTGTAAAGAGAATCACATATGTATGTATATCGATGTTTGGAATGTATATATCCTGAATCAAACCTATGATTTTTATCCTGAAAATCCGTCAGGAACGGAAAAGCTAAATTAACGCGAATGAAACCGCAGGTTTTCCACTTGTAAAAAGATACTAATGAGATTTATGTAATTGTGATTTTTCACTGACAGTAGTTTGCAGTTAGCAAGCGTATACTCGCTCAGAGCGCGTGCTCGGCGACTGGTCTAGAAATTATAGATAATGGCAGAAAAATTAAAACGGTTTTGGCCATTGGTACTTACTAGAGTAAACTGTATGGCCCTAAGGCTGGAAATTGTGGAGACCCCTGAACTAGACAATTCAAAATAGACATGTTTGGTCAGCTTCTTTTACAGCTCAGACCTTGCACTTTGTGACTGTCACCTTTTCAGCTTGAGTTCGAACTCTTGAAATTTTTTAAAAAGAGTTATTATCGAACAGGCTGAACACGGAGGCAGCGGAATTTCGTGTACAGAAAATCGAAACGTTTGTGGTGGTAAAAGGAGTGTTCTCGTACACTTCGCGAAATAGTGCTTCTGTTATTTCGTTTATTTTTAAACCAACCTACCCTGCTATTTGTAATGCGATCCTTAACAATAATTTAAGCTGATTTTCAATAATTAAGGAGAACTCTTTTGAATTTTTATTTTAAATTGAATTTAAAAATTCTGCGAAATAAGCAGATTAAGAATACAATTAATTTATTAGTAAAATCACAGGTTTAAAAATATTTGTAATAGATTAAATATTTTAGGTGAAATATAATTTTGTCAACTGAAAATTCTGTACATTCCAATTTGAAATAGAAACATTACTTGACATTTAATAAAAATGCAGAAACGTTATACATCTCAGTGAAGTATGAAATAGAAATACGTGAATAATTCGAACTTTTTTTTTTCTAATACTTTTAGTTTAATTTAATCAGAGTGGGTTGGATTGCCTGCAACCCACTCTGACTGCCAGCCTCCTGCCTAGCATAAAGTAGGCAGAAGGCTTTGTACACTTGAAGCATGCCTTTCAGTACAGGATAACAGCAAATAACGGTCATCTGGGGCACTTGAAGCTCTGGGTTTCCTTCTACTGTACCTTACTGTTCTTAGAGATTTATTCCACCGTGACAGAAAACATTTCATTCAATTTCTTCTACTAGCTCACACTCTCCCTATATATATCTTGTTCAAATTTTCAATCGTTAAAGAAATACTTTTTATTCATCCACTCCAGTTCAAATACATTTTTTTTGAACTCGTAGTAAATGACACTTGATGTTAATACAGTTTCTTCAACTATTAATTAATTCCTTAAATTAAATTAATTAATTTTTTTTTTTTTTTAGATTTAAGTTGCACATATCTGCCAATAGATGGCGCCAGATAAACTTAAAAAAATGAATGAAAATTATTTATAAGGGACTTTCTGCAATAGAGTGAAAAAAAAGTGGGAATTGACTTTAAAATTTTTTTTTTATATTAGTTAGTTATAATTTCGTTTGTAGGCCCTCTGTCCTTCACGCAGTTCAGATAAACGATGCCGAATATTCATTTCTAAAAGTCTCAAGCAGCTTCTGTGAATGTTTTCAAAATCTCTTATTCTTGTACCACGTTCAAGGTCACAGATCGCCTGCTAACAGCTCCATTCATCTTCATGTCTTATTCTAAGACAGCAATTCTTCCGACAAATACTGTGGAATTTTTTTTTATGGAAATGCACTCATTCTGCTGGGTGTAATCGCAAATTTTTGGGATCTTTTTTCTCTTGCACTTTGGAAATCAGTGCGATATTTTTAAAATCCGATGTTTTAATAATTCAGAATGTCTTGTTGAACGGCTCGGAAACCAAAGGAGCTTTTTCTCTGAGAATATTCCAATCTAAGTCGAGATGGTAATACCGTATATTTTCGACAATAAACTGATGCAAATACAATCCCAGCATGTGGTCTTTTTTTTTTTTTTTTTTTTTTTTTTTAAAAACATTGACTCAAAGTCCAAACCCTGTACAGAAGCCGGAATAAAAAAAGATCTTGTAACATGAGACTCGCTATTGTAAGACTTTTGTTTTTCTTTTTGCATAACGATTGCATTTAAAGTACCCAAAAAGTAAGATAAAAGGCCCATGTCATTTCTCTTTTCCATTGTTATATTTGTGCTCTCATTATTTATGGTATTCCATATTATTATTTCTAGTGTTTTTCAGCTTTTCTCCGTCAACCGGGCTCGCATCTTTCAACATCAGATGTCAAGTTGTCATCAAAAAGGAAACAAACCAGTAGTAAAAGCAATTACGAAAATAAAACTACTTCATTTTCATAAAAGCTCATTTCATTTCAAATTATTTTTTTTAGAAACTTAAGAAATAAAAATGCGTTATGTTTGGCGATTGAGCCCCTTGTGCTCGGCTAACGGGAAGAGTACCTGCTTTTCACCGAGATCCCTAAAGAAGCCGCCCTCGCATCCATTTAGCTTTAAAAATTCTGGGCTTACAGACCGAAATTTACAGAGATAAATTTCAAAGAAGATCCAAAAGGTTTCGATTTTAGAGTATAATACATAAATAGATAAACAAGAGACAGGAGAAGAGAAAAAATTGTCGACATCCTTACGGTCTTACCACTCCTTGTTTCCGGCCACAAGGTCGAAGACATGAGGTTCCTGGAGCGGCTCCACCTGTGGTTGCAGCTCTTCTCGTCGAAGCAGTACCAGCCACCTGGGGGGGAAGAATTTCGAGTCTTTTATTCAATTCCTTCTATTATTATATATCTTGTTCAAATTTTCAATCGTTCATGAAATACACTTTATTCATCCACTGTAGTTCAAATACATTTTTTTGAACTTGTAGTGGATGACACTGGATGATAATACAGTTTTTTCAAATATTAATTCAGTAATTAAATTTATTTAATTAATTTTAGGTTTTTTTTAGATTAGAAGTTCCATATATCTATCAATAGATGACGCCAGATAGACATAAAAAAAAATGAATGGAAATTATTTATAAAGGACTTTCTGCAATATAAGGGGGGGGAGTAGGAACAGACTTAATTTTTTTTTTTCAATATTAATTACTTGTTTAGCTTTTTATCTTCTTCGATAGACTTTTTCCTAGTTGACTATAGACTTTAAAACGTGGCAACAATAGTAGTAGTGGTGGTGGTTTGAAAATAACACAACATCCACATAAAATAAGAATCAACATTTATTTTATGCATCAACTCTCTCTCTCTCTACACAGGCACAGTTATAGTCAATTAACAAAATCCAACGAATGATTCTATATATTTTGTGAAAATATCCATGATCCCACTTTGATCCTGACCTGTTTAAGTCTGTGGACTCGAATCCGACAGTGACACCACAGCCGGGAACCAGACACAGACATTTGAAAGGGCAGCGAACATGATGGCCCGTCTCCCACTGCCTTTATTTACAGATTATATCTAGATCTTTCTTTGATATTAAATACATTCACAAATGGATCAAAATACTAATATAATTTTCCTAAACTTCTCGAAAAGAATTACAAGTTTTATATTACATATAATATACTTCAAAAAAAAATTACAAGGGGAAACCTTAAAAACAAACCTTTCATTAGTATTTGGTTCATAAACCTGAAATTAAAACATAACAATTTATTTCGCAATTACAACTTAAAATGGTTCACATTTCGGGAAGATTCAGTTCTTGTAAATTTTTATTGAAAATGTCCAATTATAGTTTCCACAAGGCATTTGTAAAAATATCTGCCGGATTTATTTTTTAATTAAAATACTTTAAACTGAATCTTCTTTCTAACACAAAATTCCTTAGAAAAGCATATATTTTATGAGAAAGCTTTTATTCTTTCAGTTTACAATACGAGATTTTGCAGAATCAATCGCTGCTATGTTATTACAATATAATGTGTGATTTTCCTTACTCGCAATAAACAATTTCAATTTAACACACAAGTTTAACTTAGTCTGATTATCCAAATCAATTCTTTTGCGTATAATATTCAGACTCCAGCGTAGATAACCTGATGCTTTTCTGCATGTCAGTCTTCCAAAAAATGGGTGCCACATCTACAAACAATATCATTCTCCCCATGTAAGCTCTACACCCTTCATCATCCTATCAGGGGGATTGGAAGCAAAACTTTCATAACTGCAACAATTTACTTTAAGTTCGTCCATTGTTGATAGTTCAAACTTTTTGTTTCTTGTGCAACTAGCGTTTCCTTTAAAAGCGCTTTCCGGTGTGAAATTTCAGGATTAGATTGGAATTGGGCTGGAATGTTAATAACGTAAGAGATGTCTGATTTAGTTCGGTTGACGTTATAAACTAAGCACTCGATTAAATTCCTCTATGGTAATTTTACATTATCTCTTCACTATAGCGCTCTGTCCTTCGGTACCACTCAAATTCATACTTAGCTGTTCTGACCTTTGGGGAATACAGACGTGTGCCTTAAAGGAATTTTTGGTTTTGAGATTTGTTTTCAATTTTCACACTGCAGCTTATTACATAAACACATCTTTATAATTAATTTTAATTATAAAAAACAACCAACTATGAGTCTTCTGTCCCTGCCAGCCGTATCCCCTGTGAGTCCGTCCTTGTGCGAACAGGGCGTTATTGATGATGATACCCACAACACTGAGGTGGACACAACACAAAGTGTCACCAGGGAGGACCTGGCGAATACTGATTTTTTAATAAATCACCCGTCTCCCAAGCGTCTCTCTGACCCTACAGTGGTTTGATTTGGTTTGGTTTGCCACTCTACGGTCATCTTGTGCACACTTTAGGCTAAACAGATCGGGACTTACAGTTTAACGTGGATTCCGAACCACTTACAAACATCCATGCCACCGCCAGGATAGACCCTACAGTGGAGCGCTTGCTCTTCCTTGAAGAGCTGCTGAAAGAGGCAATTACATTAATGGACAGAGTCCAACAATTTTCAAGAGCTGCCCAACATGTCCGCTCCCCTACCTGGTGGCTAAAAGATCCGCAACTTGGCATTATTCAGCATGTTTTGTTGTATTATTTTGTTGTTGTTGTATGTTTTTTTTTTTTTTTTTTTTTTTTCCGTTGTTCTTTTTTTGCTGTAACTCTTCATAATCTGCAATTGGAAATAAAAAAAAATAATAAAAAAACATTTTGAAATGCACTCGCAAGTTTATTTGCATTCACTTTCAAAAGCGCAAATTAAGCATTGAGTTAATCAAAATGCGCTACATCAAAAACTAAAAAAACGCAACATTTGAGGTTTTGAAACATAAACTCTGCCCTTTAGAATGACGAATATTTTCATAATTTTCGGAAACATGAAAAAAAAAAATTTGTTTTATATCTTACCTTCTAAATAAATAATCCATCGTTTGCTGGATCTGGATTCTCGGATGTAGTAGCTGAAAAAAAGAAACTTAATTAAATTTAATTACTCCAGAAAACTTAGAAAAGGGGGGAGGGGAATATATATATATATATTGTGCAAATAATTATTTTATTTTAGTGAATTCTTTTTCAACGGAAACGGAAGTACCTATTTCGGAGTACCTAAAAAGTAAATATACCCCGGAAACCACCACATAATCATAAATATAGTTAAATTGACATTTTTGAAATTACATCGTGCATTTAGATTAGAAAAAAAGAAGAAAATCTACACTAATGAGTTAACTTCTTTCTTTCTTTTATTATTTAAGTTGCAGAGGTACAAATTGGAGTCTGTAACACGTTTTCCCACAGACGGTCAGTGAATTAATGAAAAATAAAAATAAGAAATTAAATTAAATTTAGAAATTAAAATAGATACTCTAAAAATGAAAACATTAACTTCCTAAGAATTTTAGATATCATTTGGAAAGATTCTTTTTCATGTAAAGCATTCTCATACATTTTTATTTTTTTTTTTCTAATGCAGCTGGCAAACACTTAAACAGCTTGGTCTTGGATGCCTTAAGGCAAGCGCTGCACAGACGTACTCACTTTGCATTACCCAGGAAGCGCCTGTCACTTGAAGATAAGTCACGGACACGGAGTAACAATGCCCCCGCAACGCTCTACGATCCTGTTAGGACCGGGACCTACGGTTTAAAGTGGATTCCGAACCACTACAAACATCTATGGCACCGCCGGGACTCGAACCCGAAACCTGGGGTACCGAGCGCCAGAGCGCTAGCCACTCGGCCATCCTGGCCCGCATTCTCATACATACGGTGATGCAAATGTATCTTTCTTTTAATTCTGATCAAAATCTTAAAATAGATATTTGTGTCATAACTGGCACTTTTTGCTAGTTATCTCGCACTTTGGCGAGGGTTGCCATAACTATCGATATCAATATAGATTAGGTGAGTTTGGGGAAAATGCTTTGCACTGGTAGTGGCGATGTTTACTCTGAGTTTGAATACTGCTAATGTAAAATAAAATTATTTCTTTATTGTTTTAAAATGGGCCTGAAGGGCCGAGTGGCTAGCGCTCTGGCGCTCGGTACCACAGGTTTCGGGTTCGAGTCCCGGCGGTGCCATGGATGTTTGTAGTGGTTCGGAATCCACTTTAAAGCGTAGGTCCCGGTCCTAACAGGATCGTAGAGCGTTGCGGGGGGCATTGTAAATCCGCGTCCGTGGCTTATCTTCAAGTGACACGCGCTCCCTGGGTAATGCAAAGTGAGTAACGTTTGAAAAGAGCTTGCCTTAAGGCATCCAAGACCAAGTGTCATCTGCATTAAAAGAAAAAGAAATGTTTTTAAATAATTGTCCGATTATTGATAGCGCTTACAATTTGACTCTTCGTTTTTTTCTTTCTTTTTTTTTTTTAACAAGTAATATATAAAAAAAAAATTTTTTAAGTCAATTCCTATTTTTTTTCACTATTATTAAGTCCTTTATAAATAATTTTCATTCATTTTTTAAGTTTATCTGGCGCCATCTATTGGTAGATATATGAGCTTAAATAAAAAAAAAAAACTAAAATGAATTAATTACATTTATTGAATGAATTACTGTTTGAAAAAAACTGATTAACATCCAGTGTCATCCACTACAAGTTGAAAAAAAATGTATTTGAACTGGAGTGGATGAATAAAAAGTATTTTATGAACGATTGAAAATTTGAACAAGATATACACAGTCCAGGCACATTAATGTGACCAATCACCTACTTTCGACGTCAACGGGAAATAAACCAATCACAAAAGGCAGCACATTGCAGGGGAGTGTGTATAAGAAATTCCACTTAATACCACACTCCCCTTAAAGCCAGAATATGCAAGAGTGTATATTGTGGCTTTTGGGCTCACATTATTGTGACTGGACTGTGCATATAGAGAGAGTGCGAGCTGATAGAAGGAATTGAAAAAAAAGTTTATAAAGCCTTTATTTCTGTCAGACAAATTATGCACGTTACAGTTAAAGTCGCGTTTACACTTGAATGTGCAAATTGCGAGGATCGCTCGCGGAAGATGTCCAACCATACAATAGTAATATAATAGAAAGTGTATTAGGTGTGCCAGTTTGGGACAAAATGAATCCTACAATCGGAATCTCCTGTCAGGAGTGACTCATCACTTGCGTTACAGAGAAAAACTTCCTCTGCAGCAATAAATGAATATATTTCTTGCATCTATTCATCTGGCTGTTTTGAGAAGTTTCACTTGTTTGTTTCATTTAATCGTCACACGATAAATGTAATGTTTTTTTAATGTATTAAAAAGCAATTTTATTGAGCATAAGCAATTTATATTTCATGTATCTTAATGTAGCATGTTATATAGATGATGAGCTATAAGGCTCTTCTATCGATCTGAACTCATTTAAAGTGAGTTTTACCCATGCATTTAAAAGATTTACAGTTGAACATGAGCGATTTTTGCCGTCTTTTCTGCTGCCCATGAATACTCTATGCCAGGGATGGGCAAACCTTTTCGGTCACGGGCCAAAAATTAAAAAAAAAAAAGAAGCTTGGCGGGTCAAGATAAATTCTTCTGAAATTTTGAAAACAATATTCAAGTATTACAATCTAAATATGTTAATGAGATGATTGAAATTGCGATTTCATTTGTAAAAATTCCTTATAGTGAAGTTCGAAGTCACATGTACCGATTCTAAGGAACGATTCTAAATGCTCATCTGTCAGTCTACTTTTGAAATAATTATTTCTAAGGCTAGAGCTTAAATTGCGCAGTCTGCCACATGTGAAGTGTAATTCACCTATATTGGATTTCCCATTTGTCTACTCCCCGAGAGTTCGTTGGTCTGCTCCCCGAGAGTTGGCGCTTGTTGGCTCCAATCTACAGCTATAACTAACAACTTCCGGTTTTAACACTTTACGTATTGAAAGCTGTCTATGCTTGCTATTTCAGTCAATTTATGTTTTGTAGAACAAAAATAAAGAAAATAAAAAGATCATCAGTCCTTTGAAAAAAATGGAAGAAAAAAATAATATTTAATCAAAGTAGAAAAGGAGATGGATATATGGTATATATTTATATATTTCTTTTAATTTGCCTCGGAGCGGCAAATTAAAATTTTATTCGCGGGCCGGATAGAATCTTCCGGCGGGCCGGAGTTGGCCCATCCCTCTATGCTGCTGGTGCGAAGGGGGGGGAAGCCTACTATTCGCCCAAGTCTACCTCATGATTCATGCAACATTTCTACAGTTAATATACGGTCTATTATTCTGAAAAGAAATGGTTCATCTTTTTCTTTTCTAAATATTTGGCATTTAAAATCAATTAATAAATTTTCTTGTGCCGCATTTTTATCCCAAAGTGATTTTAAAAAATAGAATGTTCATTTTCTCGAAGCTTTTGTAATATTTCATTTTCTAAGAAAAGGATGAGAAAAGAATTATATTTTTTTTGTATCTTTTTTCTCTTTAGAAAGCACATAGTTCAATGAATGGATGACTTGAGAAGAAGAAGAATTTCTCGGGATTTTGAAAATCGCTTCGTAACATGTCCTAAATAAATGTGCGCCAGAAAACAGAAGCCAAGGGGGCAATGCTGCGCCTATTCTGGTAAGAAATGTTTGTCCCAGCTTTCTGTTCCTTTAGAATGGGGGGCGGGGGTCCTAACCGGCTGGTTTCAGTTCGGTCTCAAAGCTTAATGCATGCGATAGCGTTTGCAAGTTTTAGAAGACCGGTCCTTTGAACACTCTTCAAAGAAGACTTCGTCCAAAATGCAACACAAACATGCGAGAGAATAGTTCAAATCTGGATGCGTTTTAATGTGTGAATATCGGTGATAAGGGGCCTGATGGCCGAGTGGCTAGTGCTCTGGCGCTCGGTACCGCAGGTATCGGGTTCAAATTCCGGCGGCGGTTTGTGGTGGTTCGGAATCCACTTTAAACCGTAGATCCCGGTCTCCTATAAGAGCATTACGGAGCAAAAGTCAAACTTCTACCTACGGGTGCTCCATCACAAGAGAAGCTGCTTCCTTCCCCTTCAACCATGAGTCCATACGGGCTCGGGGGCTTGGTCTAGATGATCGTAGAGCGTTGCGGGGGCGTTGTTACTCCGCGTCCGTGGCTTATCTTCAAGTTACACGCGCCCCCTGGGTAGTGCAAAGGGAGTAAAGTCGGTGCAGCCCTTATGGCATAAAAGATCACGCTCTATTTGTCAGCTGCATTAGAAAAAAAAATATCGGTGATGAGAGAGATGTGTGTTTCCTGTTCACCACAAGGATGACCCGCAAAGCTTTGCTGATTACAAAAGTCTGACTATTCCAACAGCATTGCTCACTCATCGGATGACCACAAATCTTGATGGTATATGCAGTGCGAACCTGAGGAAGTTGTTATATGAATGCAATGTTCTATCTCCTATCCTCGAAGGGAGAAAATCGAACAATTTTGAAGGGTCGGAATCCGGAGTCGATATAAAACTCAACTCTTTTATAAAAATCATTTTTTATTTTCGTGCAAAATTCCGAGAATTCACGTTAAAATGAAATGTTAAGTGAGGTATTCTGTTTTATCTTTCCATAATACAACCTTCAGTGGGCCTGAAGGGCCGAGTGTCTAGCGCTCTGGGGTTCGGAGCCGCAGGTTTCGGTTTCGAGTCCCGGCGGGGCCATGGCTGTTTGTAGTGGTTCGGAATCCACTTTAAACCGTAGGTCGTCTCCTATGACTGTAAAGAGCGTCACGGAGCCAAATCAGACTTCTACATACGGGTGCTTCGTCACAACAGAAGCTGCCTCCATCCCTGAGTAGATTACTCATGGGTTGTCCGTTCCGCATTGCAGGACACGAAGGATTAGTCACAACAATCACCAGTGGCAAAGACAGTGACTGCTTCACCAAGCAAACTCAGAATGTGTTGAGAGACTTTTCTGAAAGAGACTTTTGAGAGACTTTTCTGATAAAAAAGTTGTTTCAGATAAACGATGAACAATGGAATCTCTTTTATTACTAAGAAAAAAAAATTAATGTACTACAAATAGAGAATCTTTGTGAATAAAATATACAACTTTTTTTTTCCTTCAGCTATTCCATAATTTTTTTTTATTACACGTTAATTTAATACCGGTTGTTGTTACAATCTCCCTGACGCAGGAAAACCTACATTAGGTCCAAGGGACCCCGTCGCAGAAGAATGGTCCATGTCTAAGAATAATATGCAGTTTCCCTTTAGCAAGGAACCACGAGGGCTGAACACTGACTAAACCTCAAGACAACACTATACGATCCTATTAGACCGGAAACTGTTTTAAAGTGGATTCCGAACCACTACAAACATCCATGACACCACCGGGACTTGAACCTGAAACATGTGTAATAACTTTTAAGTGAGTAAAAGTACTACACATTTAAAGTTGTGATAAATATGTTTTTACAGAGTTCAACATTCAACATGTTTATATACGAGTTCAATAATAGTCATTAAATTGATTTCACACATTCTGCTAAATACGTAAGGAAAGAAATAAGTTCATAGAATAGAGGTAAAGAGTCGGTTTAAAAAAATAGACTTGGGAACCATGAAATTCTTTGGTCAACTCTTCTCTAGTACCCGATGCGTATTAAAAACAAGTAATATATAAAAAAAAAAAAAATTAAAGTCAATTCCTACTTTTTTTTCACTCTATTGCAAAAGTCATTTATAAATAATTTTCATTCATTTTTTTAAGTTTATCTAGCGCTATCTACTGGTAGATACATGCAACTTAAATCTAAAAAAAAACAACTAAAATTAATTAATTTAATTTAATTATTGAATTCATATTTGAAAAAACCTGTATTGACATCCAGTGTCATCCACTACAAGTTCCAAAAAAATGTATTTGAACTTGAGGGGATGAGAAATAGCATTTTATGAACGATTGAAAATTTGAACAAGATATAGATAGGGCGAGTGTGAGCTAATAGAAGGAATTGAATTAAAAAAAAAAAAAAAAAAAAAACAGAAAATTATTTTTTTTTTCACGTTAAGCCTATATGAAAATATACTCTTTTCAGAAGAGAGAGAAAATCAGTTTACCCATTTTCCTAGACAATAGAGAGTTTTTGCATACCGTATTTTAAAAATACGGTATTTTTTTTTCTCCCTAGTGCGCATGCTCATAGGAAACATTATTACAGATACGCATGCGCAATTTCTTATGAGCATGCGCGCTAGGGAGAAAAAAATACAGTATTTTTAAAATACGGTATGCAAAAACTCTCTAATAAATCAAAATTTCGTGAGTGGGAAAACGCGCCGTGTCGCACAGTTAGGATGACCGAAAGTCATACCAAGCACTACCCACAACTCAGGGGAGCAGCTGATCTTGCAGGAGGAGTGAGGTTCGAAATCTGCTGCCTGCACGTTTGTAGTCACACCTCTATGTCGATTGTGACATAGACAGTCTGATGAGAGTTCTCCGGTTTCTCCACACCACCCAAAAATGCAGGGCAGTTAATCCTTAAAAGTCCTCCCGGAAGGCACCATCCTACTTTTCTCAAAGCCGATCGGTAAGTTCTATAACATCCTCACTTGTTCAATTCCTTCTATTCGCTCACACTCTCCCTATATATATCTTGTTCACATTTTCAATCGTTCATAAAATACTTTTTATTCATCCACTCGAGTTCAAATACATTTTTTTTGCAACTTGCAGTGGAGGACACTTGATCTTAATACAGTTTTTCAAATATTAATTCACTCATTAAATTTAATTAATTAAGTGTAGTTTTTTTTTTTTTTTTTTTTTTTTTTTTTAGATTTAAGTTACCTATATCTACTAACAGGTGGCGCCAGATAAACTTTAAAAAATGAATGAAACTTATTTATAAAGGACTTTCTGCAATAGAGTGAAAAAGTAGGAATCGACTTTAAAAAATTATTTGTTATATTACTCATTAATTGGTGAGTGAAGAAAGAGAAACGTGGTGCTGAGCAAAGATGTCAGCTGCAGAGATTTGCTGCACCGGCAGAATGTAGGTCACTAATGAGGCTCGATGCGACAACACCATCCCACCTTTCCATACCGCCAGTGGTACCTTCCCTCCACTCAGGGGGGATGAGGTACAGTTTGTCCAAAGTCTTTCAGCATGTATGTTGCAACTGAGGTGGAAATTGAAACTCATGAATAACATTCGGGTAAGAATAATTAAAGTTCGTCTTAGGAATTAAGAAATCACGACTTTCCCAAACACTATTGGAAGCTGGCTCGAATAGCCACGTCCACATTTGAATCTGTGAGTTCACTGCGACCTCGAAACACATGCATGGTTGAAGGGGAATTAAGCAGCTTCTCTTGTGATGGAGCCCCCGTAAGTAGAAGTCTGACTTTTGCTCCGTAATGCTCTTATAGGAGACCGGGACCTACGGCTTAAAGTAGATTCCGAACCACCTTAAACATGGCACCGCCTCACTCGAACCCGAAATCTGTGGTACCGAGCGCTAGCCACTCGGCCATTCATGCTAGCCATCTATAAACACTGGCTGAAAATGCGAGCAGCGAAACTGGCGCACGAGTTCATAAAACGCCCAAATCCATACAAGAAAATCGAAAAGTGCACGTCTTGATCGGTTCCGCGTTACAGAAAGTGCCGAATCATCGAATGTGAAAGAGTTCGTCCGATTTCTTAGTGTGGAATTCTATTCTACACTTCTCTTTCCGAGGAAACAGTTTTATTAAACGACAAGACAATCAGAAAATGATGCGCTAATGGACACTGTGAATAAATGTGCCAAGGTCACCGCATGACAGCAGCGCCTCAACAGACTTTTTTCTATCGGCCTTCGTGGGTTTCTATAGGGATTTTTCATTAAGCCACTAGGGCGCGCGCCAGATTAAACCTGGATTTCCACTATAACTCAGTCAATCAGAAGTTTTAGTGGGCAGGATCGGCTAGTGTTCTGCGAGCTTGTTATCGGTTATCGAGCTTGTTATCGGCTTGTTATTCAATAATATTTATACTCACTTAAAGTACATTCCTATATTTTCAATTTTCTAAATATATATATATATATACGTATATTCAATAAAGATAACAGTACTCAATGGGTACACTCTAAACAGAAAGATCTTCTATGTGTAATACACTAAATTGTATATTCTTTAAAAAATAGAATATCTCCTGTAAAATCTTTGTTCATGGGCCTGAATGGTCGAGTGGCTAGTGCTCTGGCGCTTGGTACCCCAGGTTTTTGGGTTCGAGTCCCGGTGGTGCCATGGGTGTTTGTAGTGGTTCGGAATCCACTTTAAACCGTAGGTCCCGGTCCTAACAGGATCGTAGAGCGTTGCGGGGGCATTGTGACTCCACGTCCGGGGCTTATCTTTAAGTTACACGCGCCCCCTGGGTAATGTAAAGTGAGTAACGTCTGTGCAGCGCTTGCCTTAAGGCGACCAAGCTGTCTAAGTGTTTGCCAGCTGCATTAGAACAAACAAAAAAAATCTTTGTTCATTGTTAATCCACGAGCCTTATTTAGCCAGTACACGGTAAAGCAGTCTTTGACGTCTCTACTGATTATCCTATTGAATCGCCTCCTTAGCATTTGATTTTAGCATTCGTTCCTGGAATTGTAGAAGAAGAAAAAGTACTTTTAGAAAAGAGTCAGAAACGCTCGACTCCGGCTTCCAGTTGGACCCTCATCATCTAACGCAGGGATGGGCAAACTACGGCCCGGCGGAAGGTTCTATCCGGCCCGCGGATAGAATTTTAATTTGCCGGACAGAGGCAAATTAAAAGAAATATATTATATTTATACATTATCTATAAATCTCCTTTTCTACTTTGATTAAATATTTTTTTCCTTCATTTTTTGCAACGGACAGATATATATATATATATTTTTTTACTTTCTCTACAAAACATAAATCAACGGAAATAGGAAGCACAGAAGCGGAAGTTCCTTATTAGTTATATCTGTTGATTGGCGCCAGCAACTTAAAGTATTACAAATCATTATCGAAAGTAAGCTTCCCAAATTTAATATCTCACGCTCAGAAAATCAGTGCTGTGTTTGCTTCATCTTATATATATGAACAAGTATTTTCAACTGTGAACCTTAGAAGGAATCATTTCGGAAGTAGGCTGACAGATGAGCATTCAGCCTCGTTCCTTAGAATCAGTGCATCTCCCTTCGAACCTCGATATAAGGAACTTTTAAAAATGAAATCGCAATTTCATTCATCTCATTAACATATTTAAATCGTAATACTTGTATCGTGTTCTTAAAATTTTAGAAAAACTTATCTTGGCCCGTCCAACTAGATTTTTGGCCCGCGACCGAAAAGGTTTGGCCATCCCTGATCTAACGCCAAAGAGCCGCAAATGCTCGTCAAAGAGCCACAATGAGCCCTCACATAATGCCCGACCGCAACTCCCTCTCACAATGAGATAATGCCCGCCGCTACCATTATCGAACTTGCATCATCCCCGATGAGGTCCTTAACACTCGCCCGAAAGAACACACTCCGATATCAGAGTGTTATCGCGCAAACCGCCGCACGGACTCGAAATTACCACCAGTCAATAAAGGCGAAAGAAGAACAGAGAAAAAAAACGCTACACACAGAATAAACTAGTGTATAAAATAATTATCTTCTTATAGTGGTCTTCGCTAACTCACCCCCCTTCCCTCCGAGGCACTTTTTTTCTAGTAACGCGGCCATTTTTCTGTTTCGAACACTCGGGCAACGCCGAAAAGAGCATCAAAGGCTGCCGACAAGTGATGTCCATCAAAACCTGTTTTCATTTATTTATTATTTTTTTTTCTTCTGGGGAAGATTTTTTTTTACCCACCGGTTCTGTCGGGAGAGGGGGGGGGGGGCAGAGAGGGTGCCATTATGCGGAAGGGCGGCAAAGTGTCGGATATCAGTTCCTTGCGGCACACTCCGCTCCTCTTTGATGTCGGCCGACGCGAGTTCGAAGGGGGAGGGGGCGAGTGCTCAGTGAAGAGGCAATAAATGTAGGTCACATTCCTTCACTGATGGCATTCTCTTTTCACTTTCCTCGCTCGTTCGAGTTTCTCGTCTCCTTGTTTGTTTGTTTAATTCTCTTTTTTCAATTCCTTCTATTAGTTCCCACTCGCCCTATATATATCTTGTTCAAATTTTCAATCGTTCATAAAATACTTTCTATTCGTGCACTCCAGTTCAAATGTATTTTTTTTTTGAACTTGTAGTGGATGACACTTGATGTTAATACAGTTTTTTCAAATATTAATTCAGTAATTAAATTTAATTCATTAATTTTAGTTTTTTTTAGATGTAAGTTGCACGTATCTACCAATAGATGGCGCCAGATAAACTTAAAAAAATGAATGAAAATTATTTATAAAGGACTTTCTGCAATACAGTGAAAAAAATATATAAAATGACTTTAAATTTTTTTTTTATTATATTACTTGTTTTTAATGATCCTAGGATTGGAGTAACTCTTATCAATGCGAGTTCCATAAAGCCCCGCGATTATGCAGGCAAAATGTATTTCCAAGGTCTATGCAACGTGAAAGAAAAAAAAATTTAAGATCGAACAATATTAATTTAAAAATCTCAAATAAAATAATTATTTACTCTTAATAAACACTACGCGTTTATCTATTGAGTTTATTATGTGAGTTTATATATTCAATTGAATAAATGCAATTGATGGTGGATATCAAATTATTTATTCAATTAAAACGACATGAAATCAATTGTGTGAGATAACCTTATTTTTTTTTCCATTGCTGATCATTTTTTACCTCATCCCCCCCCTCATCGTCAGCTTGCCAAATTATTTGTTATAACTGTTGAGTTTGCAATCTTTTGCCGTTTGGAGGGCACTGTTCTGCTACAACAATGAAATAGCCTAAAATCAATTATCTTTATTTCAGGTCCTCGTTTTTGAAATTTTCCTCCTCCTTTTTCAGCCGACTGGCAGAGGAAATCCGTTTTAGTATTGCGGGGTTTAGAATTTTGGGGCATACGCTTCATTTGCATTTTCATTGAATGCAAATGAAGCGTAAAAAAAAGCGGGCCAAAATACACTTTAAATCCTAATTATTAATTTAACAAATTTTAAATCCTTATAAAACAAGTAATATAAAAAAAAGAAATTTAAACTCAATTCCTATTTTTTTTTTTAACAGTCACGTGACCTCGATGAGTACAGAGTACTTCTAACCGTTCTATATTGAAATGTCTATATTTAAAATAATTCTAAAATGCGAACAGATGCAACACACAAAATAAACAAACAAGTAATATAAAAAACTACTAAATTTCTACTTTTTTTCACTCTATTGCAGAAAGTCCTTTATAAATAATTTTCATTCAATTTTTTAAAGTTTATCTAGCGCCATCTATTGGTAGATATATGCAGCTTAAATCTGAAAAAAAAAAATTAATGAATTAAATTAAATTACTGAATTAATATCCAGTGTCATTCACTACAAGTTAAAAAAAATGCATTTGAACTGGAGTGGATGAATAAAAAGCATTTCATGAACGATTTAAAATTTGAACAAGATATATATAGGGAGAGTGTGAGCTAATAGAAGGAATTGAAAAATTGGGACATTTAAAATAAATTATTTCACTTTTGATCATTGAATGCGCGTGCACAGATAAAACCCTGGGCACTGCAGTTTGATTGCGAGACAAAATTGCCTCGCGGCCGACACCAAGCCGAGCGGAGTATTTGTTCCTTCGAAAGTGGTGGCTTTTGTACCACAGGTTTCAGGTTTGAATCCTGGCTTGTGGCAGGAATGTTTGTGAGGTGGTTCGGAATCCCCGTTCAACTGTCAGTCCCGGTCTGATGAGCCCAAAGTGTGTACAAAATGACCGTACCAAATTACCAAGATTCAAATCCCTGGAGAATCCAAGAACTTGGAAAAAACTCAGGGAATAGGCCGGGCACCCTGTTGATCTAAACTGTTAGTTGAATATCGTCATGCCAAGCTGAAACGATACTCCTGAGAATTGGATCCGCAGCACATGTGAGGATTCCACACAATTCACCTGTGCTAACAGTGGGCTCTATTAAAGATTTCAGATGTTTAAACGATTAGGTCAAAACATTTGAATCAAAAAATCCTGGCAATGAACCATCTTTTTTCTGCTCGTCCGCACATCGTTGTTCCAATAAAAATAATAATAAATAAAAAAAATAATAAAAATAATAATCTCAAGGAAACCTGAGGTACCAAGCGCCAGAGAGCTAGCCACTCGACCATTTAGGCCTGGTAAGAAATCTTCACCCTCATTATTGTGAAGCAAGCGAAAGCAGCGCATGCAATCAACGAATTCGGCGTGTCGAAATTATTGTTATTCTGACTATCCCGCTCTATCCATGCGAACAGGAAATGCGTACAAAATTGCCACCATCTCTTCTGTAGCAAAACAGGGTTGCCAAACTTGCTGCCTTCTCTAAGAAGTCGCTGTCACCATAAGGAGTCGTTGTCTCCTGTAAGTCCATCAAAATTTCTGTTTTCAAACATGGTGACAGCGACAGCCCATCAACAGTCAATCTGCATGCTTGCAGTTCCCCAAGTTCTTCCTAACATCGTCTGTCTTTGGACAGCGTGAGTCACACATAAGTTCAACTCGAGATGCGTCGATTTTCACAAAATAAAAAAAACAAGTAATACAAAAAAAAAAAATTTTAAAGTCAATTCCTACTTTTTTCACACTCTACTGCAGAAAGTCCTGCATAAATAATTTCCATTCATTTTTTTTTTTTTTTCAAGTTTATCTAGCGCCCTCTATTGGTAGATACATGCAACTTAAATATAAAAAAAAACCTAAAATTAAGGAATTAAATTTAATGAATGAATTAGTATTTTGAAAAAACTTTATTAACATCCAGTATCATCCACCACAAGTTCAAATAAAAAATGTATTTGAACTTGAGTGGGTGAATAAAAAGTATTTATGAACTATTGAAAATTTGAACAAGATATACACAGTCCAGGCACATTAATGTGACCACCACCTACTTTCGGCGTCAACGTGAAATAACCCATCACAAAAGGCAGGTGGCAGCCCATTGCAGTGGAGTGTATATAAAGGATGTCCTAGGGCATCGGAAAGCATTTCAATCATTATATTTATTTATAATCGAATTTTATAAGCCACTCTGCCGAAGGTGGTTATTCTGGCTTTTGGCAGGTGGTCACATTAATGTGACTGGAGTGTGTAAATAGTGAGAGTGTGAGCTAATCGAAGGAATTGAAAAAGCTAAATAGACCAGTACGTAAAAAATTCTGGCATACAGCAAAATGCAACAATTTCGATAAAATTGCCAATATAATAGTAAGTAACAAAACTGAGTCATTTTGGAAAAAAATACAGCCATAATAGCATACCGCAAGTTTCAACAAATCCTGTTTCCATAAGCCACGCAGATGAAATGGAACTATTGAACACCAAATGTTAAATAACTTTCAAGATTCAGGAAGATGCCATCCACTTGATAGTTGTAAAAAAATTATAGTTTAAAAATACTAAAAAACACGCTTTTAGAGTTAATCAAACCAAAAAGTAAAAAATAATTGTTAACACAAGAATAAAATGACTGACGAGAAAAGGAATGTCACTGTTCTAGAAGCATGGGGTGCTCGATATCAATCGTTGTAATTTTTCACTAGTTTCAGTCCGAGTCCATTTCACTAGTTCCATTCAGTTAGTTTAAAAAGGTCATATAAAGCATCCCAAGCTTTTAGAACAGTGACATTCATTTTCTCGTCAGTCATTTTATTCTTATGTTAACAATTATTTTTTACTTTTTAGTTTGATTCACTCTAAAAGCGAGTTTTTAAACTATAATATTTAAATGAGGTCCCGGTACGGAGAACTGGAACTATACTTCTTACAATAATTTAATTGTGAGTAAAACAAAGGCTAAATGCGAATAGGTCGACCCAGCCAGGATTCGAACAGATCCGTAGTCAGTCCTTTGTGCCGCTGTCCCACGTAGGTTTGAATGTCTTGGGTACTTTCATTCTACATGGATTAAATAGTGTCGTCGGTACTCGGTAAGTCTACAACGTTTAAATTAAATCTGATCGCTTAAAGTAGGGCAAAATCAAGCCCAAAGAGTCAGTTACAAACAAACATACAGGAGAAACTAATAAAAGAGTATTAAAAAAAATTCAAATTTAAACAAATTTAAGGTCCTTTACGTAAGTCGGAATCATGAGAATTGTTATATAAGAATTTCATATTTACTTGGCATTACAAACTCGTAGGAGAAAAACTTACGCCACTTGAATTTTTACACATAAGTGCCTGACAAAAACAATTTACATAAGATAGGCAGCTTTGCGCAATTTTCATTTTGTTTTTCCACTTGTGATGTAAAAGTGAGATATGAAATTCTGCTTCTGTTTAATAGATTTTGCTACTTTTTTTTTTAATGCTTCGAGTCTTATGACTGGATTATGATTTCTCTTCATTTGACGGACTTCCAAATGAAAGTTATTCATTCGTTTCAAAAAATGAAAAGCGCGAGTGGTGATAAAATCAGAACCAACGTTTTTAAACAATATTTTATGACACATTTTTTTTTTTCAAAACTGTTGTCAAAAGCAGAAAATTTCATCTTTAAAATATAACAATAAAAAATTTTTTCTCATGAAAATCATGATTTCAAGATTACCTGAAGTAAATAAAAAATAATATTAATTAACACGCATTTTTTTTTATGAATCGTTTTTACAAATGACTAATAATTCATTTCCGATCTCTTTATTTTCAAGCTGTTCTTCAATTTTTGTTGGAATAATGTCAATTTAATTCCCCCTTGCCTATCAGGATTAAAATCGTTGTGCAAGTTCCTTCATTTTGCAATTTAAAACTTTTAGTTCAAATGTTTTGGGGTTGTCGTTCGATGCCACAAGTTTCGGGTTCGAGTTCTGCGATGCCATGGATGTTTGCAGTGGTTCATAAACCATAGGTCCCGGTCTATTATGATCGCAGAACCGTTGAGGGGGTATTGTTTCTCCGTGTCCATAGCAACGGTTGCAACCCTTGCTTATGGCATAAAATTTAATTGCATCTGTATTGCCAGCTGCATTAGAACAACTTCAAATGTTTTAGCCCAGGGATGGGTGAACTACGGCCCGCGGGCCAAATCAGGCCCGCCGGAAGATTCTATCCGGCCCGCGGATAGAATTTTAATTTGTCGGTCGGAGGCAAATTAAAAGAAATATATATTTATTTATTATATATCCATCTCCTTTTCTACTTTGATTGAATATTTTTTTCTTCTTTTTTCTCAAAGGACTGATGATCTTTTTACTTTCTCTATTTTTGTTGTACAAAACAAAAATCGACGGAAATGAAGAGAAGGGAAGTTTAAGAATTATGAAGATTGCTTGAATAACTGCATTTTGAGTTCGAATGCAGATTTTAAAATTTCAGAGCCATTCAAACAGAATTGGATATTTTTACCATGCCTTTCGACGTAAATTGTGAAGTAGTGAGGTCAGATTTGCAAGTTGAATTAATTGAGTTGCAATCTAACAATCATCTCAAGCAGTCGTTTCTAAATATGCCAAAGTTATAGTTTTACAAATCATTATCGAAAGTAAGTTTTCCAAATTTAATATCTCACGCCCAGAAAATGAGTGCTATGTTTGCTTCATCTCATATATGTGAACAAGTGTTTTCAACTAAGAACCTTAGAAAGAATTATTTCAGAAGTAGACCGGCAGACGAACATTGAGCCTCGTTCCTTAGAATCAGTCCATCTCCCTATAAGCAACTTTTAAAAATGAAATCGCAATTTTATTCCTCTCATTAACATGTTTAAATTGTAATACTTGTATATTGTTCTTAAAATTTTAGAACAAATTATTTTGATTCGCCAAACTTTTTTTTTTTTTCGATTTTTGGCCCGCGACCGAAAAAGTTTGCCCATCCCTGCTTCAGCCCTGGCTTGATGATGCTATCATGATGAGAGCGTCGTCTTCTCGTTTTCATCAGTAAACAGAGAACAACGTCATCTTGTGAATAGCAGATGGTTCTCATTTATGTGAGATGAAAATTGCGCAACGCAAAGGTGAATGTTAATCGGTCACAAAAGGATGCTTCGTTTACAATCTTTTAACATGAATCGAAATCAGCTCCGTCAGAATACAGATGCAAAAATCAGAAATGATTTAGAAAAAGTGGTAAAAAATCTAAATCCTATAAAGGACTACACACACAAATATATATATATATATTGAAAATAGGATAAAACAAACAATATGCTGTCTTTGAATCTATTATTTTTTCGAAATGTATAAGTTAGATAGACGCGCGCGCTTCATGCGCACATACATCAGCTGAGATTTCGCGGATAGCTTTAATCACAGAGTATTAGTATAAAAAAAATGCGTATCGGGGTTGCCAGTTTGGCAGCAAGTTTTAGTACTACTCCATGTTCTCTAACTTAAAGAAATAATGTAAGACACTGGGATTTTTATTCAACAGCAAATCGTTCAACTCGTTGAAAAATACCAATAAATAAATTATAGTTTAATTAACTCTAAAAGCGTGTGTTTTTAAACTATAATATTTAAATGAGGTCCCGGTACGGAGGACAAAGGCTAAATGCGAATAGTTCGAGCCAGCCAGGATCCGTAGTGAGGCGCGTTATCCGTTGTGCCCAAGTAGGTTTGAATGTCTTTCATTCTACACGGGTTAAATTGGTCTTCATAAGTTAAAATAACATCACTCATCCTGGCGATCCTAATCATGATGAGATGAGAAACTCCCGAAGAGTCAGTTACAAACAAATAGGTGAAACTAATAAAAGCGTATTAAAAAGGAAATGTTAACTACGTTAAAGAATTTGCAGAATCCAAATACAATAAAACGGGTGACATTTAGAAGTTATATTTGAAACACCATCTCAAGATTAATAAAAGAAAATGATTGTCATAAAAAGTGACATGAACAGAGTCACGGACTGATTCCGAATTCTCTTCTATGTACTCATGGAATAGAATAGGGATTCTGCAGTGAATCCAATCTGCGAGCCAAAATAACAATGGAAAATGGAACTTGTTATTGTAGATTATTACGGAGATCCTTGGCGGCGTAGCGGCCGCGTAGCTCCTTCATTGTAAAAGGTTGAAACATAGCGGTGGTCTCATGCCCTTTGAGTTAATAAGCAAAATAGATAATTAAATGCCTTTTTTTTAAAAGAGAATTATTTATTTAATAAAATTATAAAATGAAAAATAAATGGAAAATGGAAGGGAACATCGAACAAGAGCAACACAGCAGGCTGTAGTGTTGCCAAAAGCAAAAATTAAATACCTTTCAGCTAATAATTTACGTTCATTTCGATATTATTGTAAACGCATAACCCTCCTAATATTAAAATATATAATAATTATATCACCTGGTCTAAAGAAACTAAGTACTTAGGAATTATTCTTGATAGTAAACTTAACTACAGATCGCATATCTACAACCTTAGAAATAAATTCAATACTCAATTTAGAATTCTCTATTCTTTAATCAATAGAAATTTAGCTTTACCTCTTAATCTCAAAATACTAATATATCTCTCTTATCTTCGTCCAGTATTAGCTTATGCAAGCCCAGTTTGGGGTACTGTTGCACGTACAAATTTTGAAATTATTCAAAGGCTTGAGAACAAAACTCTCAGAATATTAACGAATTCACCCTGGTACTTTCGTAATGACGATATTAGACGAGCTCTCTCGATTCCAAGTTTAAGACAATTTGTTCACAAAATTTCTATAAATTTCTATAATGATATGCGAAACATCAATAACCCTGTATTAAATATCCTACAAAATTACGATTATGATATTTCTTCCCGCAAACATAGCAAAAGACCTCGCAATGTTCTAAATATTTTAAATTAATTCCTTACAACTGCCTGGATGAAAAAAGTTCGCTTTTCTCCTAAGCTATTTTTTTCCTAATTTGACCTTTGCTCATCCTGTTTTATTGCATGCAACTGATTTCATCTGCATCTACAGTTTCGAAATTTTTTTTTTATTTTTTCATTTTATAATTTTATTTAATAAATAATTCTTTTTAAAAAAAGGGCATTTAATTTTCTATTTTTCTTATTAACTCAAAGGGCATGAGACCACCTCTATGTTTCAACATTTTACAATGAAGGAGTTAGAATATACTGTAAACACATAAAATTTAGTTGTTGGATCTAATAAGACAGGATAGATTTTTTGTTTTTTACTTAATTAACTTTATTTTTAAAAAAAAAGAAAAGAAAAATATCCGACACTTTGTATAAATTTACGTCAATTAATTATTTTGCATTCATTAAAAACCACCCTGAGTAAAAAGTAAAACTTCACCACGCAAAAAAAATAAATGAATATCCGACATGAAATCAATAAATAAAACACGGAATGATTTAAGAAGGAAATCATTCAAAACGATCTGACGACTCTTGAAGTTCAGAACTATTTCCTCTTTGTGACACTCTACGCACGCAGGTTGAATCGAATCACAAAGTGCTTTCTAGAGCGGTCTTTTTCAATGAGTTGAACGATTTGCTGTTGAATAAAAATCCCTTAGTAAAAGTGTCTTACATTATTTCTTTAAGTTACAGAACATGGAGTAGTAATAGCAAATACTAAAACTTGTTCCCAAATATCGCCAAATTGGCAAGAAACAGAAGAAAATGAAACACTCGAACCGGAGGAACACGACTACGTTGCCAAAAAATAAATAATATTTAAAAAAAAAAAAAAACGCGTAACTCCGAATTCGCGTAATTCGGGATGTTTTATTCCCAAAAATTTCTGCAGGTTCCACTTTTTGTAAAAAGCATAAAATCTTCTTCTGGATTATTTGAAGAAGATCCCACTCTGTTTCATTATAAAACTCGGAGGATCGTCTTTTAACTTTTCTGAACTGCTGATCCCATTTTCAGAAGCTGTGCATAATTTTTTCAATTCCTTCTATTAGCTCACACTCTCCCTATATATATCTCGTTCAAATTTTCAATCGTTCATAAAATACTTTCTATTCAACCACTCGAATTCAAATGCATTTTTTTTTTATTTTTTTTTTTTTTTTTTTTTTTTTTGAATTTGTAGTGGAGGGCACTGGATGTTGATACGGTTTCTTCAAATATTAATTCATTAATTAAATTTAATTTATTAATTTCAGTTTGTTTTTTTTTAGATTTAAGTTACATGTATCTACCAATAGATGGCGCTAGATAAATTTAAAAAAAATGAATGAAAATTATTTACAAAGGACTTTCTGCAATAGAGTGAAAAAAAAGTAGGAATTGACTTAAAAATTTTTTTTTTTTTTTTTTTAATCCCTTTCTTGAGTTTTCAGCGAAAGCACATCTTGAAGAGGCGGGAAAAGGAGGGAAAGAAGCTACTTAAAAGGTCTTCTTAATACTAAGACAGCTTTTAGAAATCAAGCGATTTATCTTTAGATGTATTCATTTTAGAAAGAGAGAGACATTTTTAGGAAATATATATGTGCATAAGAAATGGGCAGTGTGTTATTTTTGAATGTTAGAATAAAATTTTCGGAACACAACCCTGCTTTCATATTTCTGGGGGTGTTGAGGATTATACTCCAAGACAAGAAGGATGATCGCATGGATAAAAAGAATTTAACAAATAAAAGACAATTATTTTCCCATTTCCTTACAAACATTTTTTTAAGTTAATCCATGAATTGTATTATTTTCCATAGTACAGCATTCGATGGTTCGGCAATTCGCCACCGGTCAAACATTCGCTTTCGGATTTTCAATTGGGGCGTTTGGGATTTTGACCTCTGTCAGTGTTGCGCGCATTTTTCATTACTGTAGAACTTATGCACAATTCGTAACTCGAATTGTTGGAGAAGAAACCCTAAGTGTCAAATACTTGTTTAAGATTGTAGGGCCCCTTCTTCCTGCCGTAGAGGAGCTTGTTTTCACTGCCATTGCACAGCATTCATTTTCCCTTACTATGTTTTTCAACATTTGTATGAATTGTCAATGCAATGATTGTTCAATACCATTGCCAAAATTACAAACTGATGATTCGAGACTTGTTTCGGAACACTATCTGATAATCTACTTGTAGGCAACTCATCTAAAACCTGGTTTAACAAGGATGTCGTTTTGCAGTGGATCCCAGGCCATTGGGGGATTTTGGGTAATGAGAAGTCGGATTCTCTCCCCAAAAAAGGAACAACCATCACCCAAACCTTTTGTAGAGACATCTCTTTTCACTCGATGAAACTGATGATCCGAGACTTTTTTCGGAACACTAAATGATAATCTACGTGAAGGCAACTCATCTAAAACCTGATTTAACTCTATTCTAAACATCCCTGATCAGCCCAGGTTTAAAGCCGTTGCCCCTTTCAGACTCCTGACGGGCCATGATTGCATGGCCAATCATCTTTTTCTAATGAATATATTTGCAAGCCCAAAATGCATGCTCTGCAGTCTCGGAGAGGACATGGATTCATCTCACCTTCCTGTCTGCCCTGCACTTGCTTCCTCTACTGTGTAAAGGGCGTTACTGAAAGGTTAGGGCCCTTTTGGGCTTAACATGTCACTATGTGATTTCTTTCGATTCTCGTTGTTGTTTTTATGTTCCTTGTGTTGTTTTTATTTTTTTATTTTATTACTTTTTGTAGCCTGCCATTGGAAATAAAAAAAAATTTTAAAAATTGTTCAATGCATGCATTTGGATTGTACATTTGCTACATTAACATTCTCGACACAGTTTCAGAATGTGCATGTTTTACACATTTCAATTTTTATCTCGAGTCATCTCTTCGGCATTCCCGGTAGAATTCTATGAACATCGATCCTCCGGCCGCGAACCCAAAAGAGCCGGATAGCTGCGAAGCACCCACGAGCAGTTGACACCTGTGCGTGAAACAAGTAATATAAAAAAAAAATTTAAAGTCAATTCCTACTTTTTTTTCGCTTTATTGCAAAAATTTATAAATAATTTTCATTCATTTTTTTAAGTTTATTTGGCGCCATCTATTGGTAGATACATGCAACTTTAATCTAGAAAAAAAACAAAAATTAATTAATTAAATTGAATTACTGAATTAATATTTGAAAAAACTGTATTCACTTACAGTGTCGTTCACTACAAGTTAAAAAAAAACGTATTTGAACTCGAGTGGATGAAGAAAAAGTGTTTCATGAAAGATTGAAAATTTGTACAAGCTATATATAGGGAGAGTGCGAGATAATAGAAGGAATTGAAAAATGCGCCGCCGCAATGTGTGTACGGTCCCCGAGTCGTCGCGATTTGCCGCGAGGGATAAATAAACAAGGCGCCCGCGTCGATCGATCCGCTGCTCGTCTTCGTTCGAATCACGATTTTCATTTGGGAGGGGGGTTCTCACCTTTCGAGGGAGCAGTTTAGTGTAGAGGCTCGTGCTCACCAAGGCGAAAGATGCAAGCAAAAAAATTTGACCCATCACTAGGCTCACCGCGGTCGCCTGAAACTGGTTTGCAGTCCGCCGCTTGGAGTTGCCCAACTTTCAACTCGAAGCGGTTTTTCACTAGGCGTAATGCTATTTCTGACATTTCGCTGTGAAGGGGTCGAAAAAATTTTGTCGCTTGCCTCTTGAATCTTTGCAGTGGTGGGAACGAGCCTTAATAGCTGTTGCATTGCGAGAGCCATGAAGACTTGCTTTCGAAACCTTCCATTGAATTCCTGTACATGTTGCTGCACAACGAGCAATCATAAGTGTTATAATCAGTTTCAGCAGTGACATTTCAACCCCATATTATTATTATCATAACCTCAGTGTCCTGCGGTGCGCGACGGGCATTCTGCGAGTAGCCTACTCATGGATGGAGGGAAGGGAACAGCTTCTGTTCTGATGGAGCACCCGTAGGTAGAAATCTGACTTTGGCTCCGTGACGCTCTTGCAGTCCTATGAGACCGGGACCTACGGCTTAAAGTGGATTCCGAACCACTGCAAACATCCATGGCACAGCCGGGACTCGAACCCGAAACCTGTGGCACCGAGCGCTAGACACTCGACCATTCAGGTCCATACGCATTCATAAGTGTTACAATCAGTTTCAGTAGCGAGTGACATTTTAACCTCATGTTATGGAAGCACTGAGCTAAGACGTTTTGAAAGTATTCCTTTAAAGATTAGTTATTTGCATTAGTCTTCGAGTTCAATGGATGCGAGTCGATGGGATCTGTTGTTCTAATGCAGCTGGTAATACAGAGACAGTTCGTCTTTATGCCGTAAGCAAGGACTGCACCGAAGTGACTCATTTAGCATTACCCAGGGGGCGCTTGTATCTTGAAGATAGGCTACGGACGCGATTCACACAACGCTCTACGATTCTATTAGACCAGGACCTACTGTTTAAAGTACAATCCAAACCCCCACAAACATCCTTGGCAACGCCGGAATTTGACCCTCCCCTTTTACGTAATCTAATGAGGAGTATTTACGAGAAGTCGAAAAATACAATTTTTTTTGTCCATTTTCAGCCCAATGTGAACAAAGAGTATCCCCGAATCCCTTTTAGTGTTGATGTTTACAATCTAACTAAACAACAGCATTGAAATATCTAATATATATTTTGAAATATATATATATTTTGAAATATATTTTAAAATATTGGCTCAAACACGATCGACTCCCTTAAAAATAGCAATAAATCTCAACGCTTAGTGAAGAATTTTAATTCATATGAAGTGGACACCACTTTGCTAGAATTGGAATTTTTCAAACAACTTTAGATTTATGTCTGAATTTATAGTTTATCCTTTTCAATTGTTCAATTCCTTCTATTAGCTCACACTCTCCCTCCATATATATTGTTCACATTTTCAATCGTTCATACAAATACTTTTTATTCATCCGCTCAAGTTCAAATGCATTTTTTTTTTTTTTTTTTGAACTTGTAATGAATAGACACTTGATGTGAATACCGTTTTTTCAAATTAAATTAAATTTAATTCATTTTAATTTTTCTTAGATTTGAGTTGCATATATCTACCAAAAGATAAACTTAAAAAAATGAATGAAAATTATTTATAAAGGACTTTCTGCAATAGAATGAAAAAAAGTAGGAATTGACTTTAAAATTTTTTTTTTTTATATTACTTGTTTTTTTAAAGAGTGAATTTTTATATCAAAAGAAACGGATGCATTTCGTAAGCTATAAAACTATACGTGAATTGAAAAGGAAAAAAAAATGCAAATCATAACACTCATTATAAATTAAAACTCGTTTTTAATATTAGCTATTAGCAACGTCGAAGCAACGAAAAGAACGTTGCTCAAACTAATAGTGCGATGAATATATTTTTTTTTTATTATTTTTTTTTTTAAACAAACTGAACTTATATAACTGTAACCGTTTCTGTTCGGTGATTTCTCTCTCTTATTAGGACATCGTGTTCACGCATGATAACAAAAACTTCTTGTCACTTCTTCGGGTGGAGGAATCGCACGAGCAGGTTTTTCGTTTTTAATTCGGTTAAGAGTGATTTTCTGTTTCTAATCTTTTTAATACGCTTTTATTAGTATGTTATTTATTAGTTTACCTGTATGTTTTGTTTGTTTGTAACTGACTCCTTGGGCTCGATTTTGCCCTACTTTAAGTGATCAGATTTCATTTAAACGATTATTTTATTATCTCATCATGATTAGGATCGCCAGGATGAGTGATTTTATTTTAACTTACGAAGAGCACCCATGTAAAATGAAAGTACCCAAGACATTCAAACCTACGTGGGACAGTGGCACAACGCGCCTGACTACGAATCAGGAGATTTCCTGTTCGAATCCTGGCTGGCTCGACCTATTCGCATTTAGCCTTTGTTATACTCACAATTAAATTATTGTATGAACTCCAGTCCTCCGTACCAGGACCTCATTTAAATATTATAATTATAAAAAAAACACGCTTTTAGAGTGAATCAAACTAAAAAGTAAAACATAATTGTTAACATAAGAATAAAATTAATGTTCTAAAAGCGCGGGGTGCTCGATATCAACCGTTATAATTTTTCGCGAAGTTTCATTCCGAAATGCAGAGTTAGTTTAAAAATGGCACACAAAGCACCCCGCGCTTTCAGAACAGTGACATTCATTTTCCCGTCAGTCCTTTTATTATCTCTCTTCTTTTTAAACTATTATTCATTAATTGGAGCTTCCGAGATCGATCGCCCATCGCACTGCTGGGGAAGGCTCCCTTTGAAACCAGTCTTTATGAGGAGAATGGGAGGCGAGAAAGCCTGACATTTTTTCTTCTTTTTCGTGCTGACATTTCTGAGAAGATGGTTATCTTATATGCAACACTGGTGTACTAAACACACAGATTATATATGAGAGAGATACAAGATGATTCAATAGTTATGGAACAAACTTGAAGGGCGCTCAGTGTGACCTGCGTGATGAAGCAAATTAGCCTTTTTCAATGAGACCAGGCATAGGATTTTGGGATATGTTTATCATTATTATTATTATTATATTTTACAACCGCCTTTTTAAAAAAAGGCCTTATGATTTAATATATTAAGTGTTTCTTTTTTATTTCATATTTTCCAAATTTCATCATCTTAGAAAGTGATCCCAAATTGAATGTCGTGGAATAGACCTTCCCCACGTGCAAAAGCATCTTGTATTGTAGAAATGGCTCCACTGTATGCCCCCTTATTTTCGTTCTAGGGCATCGTTCGATCGGCTTCTCTTCATCATTTGTTTCCTGACAATTGTTTATTCCTTTTTTGTCACCATGTAGGTATACAGTATATTTCCGTTATACAAGCCGGGAACTTTTTGTATTTTTTCCAAGCCCAAATGACTTAGGTCTGCTTCGCGCAAAAAAAACAAAGAACTTTTCTGTTTGGCTGGTGGAAGCGATCCAACGCCAAATATCTCTCACTGGAGCACGTTTTCATTCCTCTAGTTTATATTTCTCAGGTTTGTAAAAAAAAAAATAAAAAAAAAAAAAAAAAAAAAATTAAAATGAAGTGAGTTATTCTTTTCGTAAAAAGGAGTTGTTTTATTTCCGAAATTGTTTACAGTGCTGATGTGATACAATGTTGAAAAAACAGAACATCGAATGTTGGCGAAATGTGTGCCCAACTAACGGAAAAGCACAACCAACGCGATCTCCTGCAGTTTGCAATTGGCAATGCAAGAATTTCTCTTCTCGCTCATCTTTCAGACAATGAATGAAATAGTACAGAAAATTAGGGTAGTGCAGATACCACAGATCACACGCATACAAAACAATAATAGAATGAAAGTAATGTTCGAGCTTCAGAACTACTGTAGTCGGTAACTGGCGTTTTACATTACAATAATTCTATCGGAAACTACCCTACCTGTTTACCTGCTTGACAACAATGTTCGCTCTCGTGGCTGCATGTTTGAACGGAACAGAATTTTTTTCATTTCTATTTCTATTCAGGTGTAGAACTGCAGGGCAATTTCTTAAAGAAACTATTCACTTTTGGCTCACTCCATTAAATAAATAAAAAAATGAATTATTTGTTCGTAAAATAGAATTATTCTTTTCCGTTTCACGCCGATGGGGCGAAAGAAAATCTTGCCCAACTACGATTGTAAATGTTAAATGACACAATCCCGCAAAGCAGAGCCCAAACTCATTTTGAATGGGTTTGTTGCTCTGTGGCCATTCTGTGCACAATTTGGGCTCATTAGACCGTGACCTACAGTTTAACGTGGATTCAAAACTACTCACAAACACCCATGCCACGGCCAGGAATCTAACCTGAAGCCTGTAGTACCAAAGGTCAGAGCTCTAGCCATCAGGCCGCCATTTTGAATGGTTCAAATGACTTCTGTTCCATGGACGTGCATTCACTAATATAAAAATCATCCATCTCACGTGGTACATTGGAATAGAAGCTACATACACATCAGATATGAACTGAATATAAGCATATGAAAATTGCTTTTTAAACATTCGTTCAATGTAGCCAATAAGCCAGTTTCCTCGATTCTGTCGAAATGTCAAGGTGCCCCTCTGAAAAATGCCTCGACAAAATCCTGCTTGGCGCCTCAATAAGTCACTTTTACAGCGCAATCTAAGTGCCGTACGAATCAATGGGAAAATGAAAAAGGGCATACGCGCCATTGGATGCCAAATTGGCGAATAGTGCGCGTGGCATCCTGTCGTGGGGTGTCGCTCGGCCATCAGGCCCTTATATTCAGAAATATATGTATATATATATATTTTTTTCTTTTATTTACAATATACGAGTATATTTTATATTTATTTAAATATTTTCGATTTTTTTTATCAAGATTTTATATTCTTTTCGAGTAACTGTCTAAAATTCGCAGAATTAGTCTATTAACATACAATAAAAAAAAGAATAAATCAAATGTAAAATAATAACAGTAAAATTAAAAATAAGCAGGGCAACGATTCAAAAGATATAGAATAAAATATAACATGCGTATTGAACGTATATTTCATATTATTTCAGGTTGCAACAAAAGCTCTTTTCTCCCATTGAGAACAAGAACAGAAATAAATGTATTCATTCGTAAAACTTTCTTTTCAATGGCATTCGCGTTTCGATTCTTTTTTCGTAAAAAACAAGTAATATAAAAAAAAAATGTTTTAAAGTCAATTCCTTTTTTTTTCACTCTATTGCAGAAAGTCCTTTATGAATAAATTTCATTCATTTTTTTAAGTTTATCTGGTGCCATCTATGGGTAGATACATGCAACTTAAATCTAAAAAAAAAACTAAAATAAATGAATTAAATTTAATTACTGAATTAATATTTGGAAAAAAACTGTATTAACATCTATTGTCATCCACTACAAGTACAAAAAGAAATGTGTTTGAACTTGAGCGGATGAATGAAAAGTATTTTATGAACGATTGGAAATTTGAACAAGATATATACAAGGAGAGTGTGAGCTAATAGAAGGAATTGAAATAAAAAAAAAGATTCTCTTGAAATCAGCCCGCGTCTTGCAAAATGATTCGGTTAACTTTCGGAAAGGTGGCCATTTCGTCGCGTGCAGAGAAGGGTTGACCACATCCCGACCAAATGCACGTGTCCACCGCGAGAATTCTCCCCTCCGCTGTGGCTGTGCAATGGCGATCGCTGTAGGAACAGGTTGTATTGGGTGAGATCCGTTCGGAGCAGGGCAATTCCCACAGAAATTTTCGCTCCGTTTCATTTTTGGCGTTAGTTTGTGGCTTAAAAAAAAAAAGTCGTTGACAGCCCGTCGATGTTTTTTTCACGTGTTCTTGCTTTCGATTGCTTTAGTTCATTTTTGTTACCTTTCTTACAGAATTTAAACCCCTCCTTCTGCTAATTAATTGGTATAATATGTTGTTGTCGTGTCCCTCATGGAAGGAGGAATTCCAACCATTCCAAAGACACTGAGGTATCCCGTAGCAAAGAAGAAGCGAAGGATATAGAAATATCAGACTAGGTTGCTATCGTGACGACGGTCTGAAGGCGCCGTGTGCCCAAGGGCAGGTCGGAACGTCTATTACTGAACTTACAGTCATAGGAGACCGAGACCTACGGCTTCAGTTTAAGCCGTAGGTCTCGGTCTCCTATGACTGTAGTGGATGACACTGGATGTTAATACAGTTTTTTTCCAAATATTAATTCAGTAATTAAATTTAATTCATTTATTTTAGTTTTTTTTAGATTCGCAACCACTACAAATATCCATGACACCACCGGGACTCGAACCCGAAACCTATGGCACCGAGCCCCAGAGCGTTAGTCACTCGGCCATCAAGCCCAATTGGTATGTTATGACAAAAGGAATACATTCTTCAAGAATATTGATACAAGAATACATTCTTCCCACACAATAGCTGTCTTAATAGCCGTATCATTTCACTGATTGCGTTGTAAAGTGGGTTTCCCAGGTGTACTTCCCATTGCGTCTTTCCTTCAAAAAAGTAATACCTGTCAGCCGAAATGTCAATGTGGCAAACCTGTACAAGAACTTCCCCTCTCGTTTCGCCATGCGGTAATCCTCCAGACAACGGGATGGAAAGAGATCTCGTGGTGGGACATGCAGCAATCGTTCTTTTCAGTGTGGGGTTTATCTTCGAAGGCCTCTTTTAACTCCTCATTTTCCGCCTGTAGCGTCCATGTATTTCTAAGCGTCACAGGAGCCAACGGGCAGAAGCTCGGACATTTCCTTTCGTAGGACCCAAAAGAATCTCCTTTTGAACTTGCCATTGCACTTGGCTTTCATGTAGAGCAGGGATGGGCAAACTTTTTCTGTCGCGGGCCAAAAATCGAAAAAGAAAAAAAAAATTTCTCGGGACAAGATAAATTTTTCTAAAATTTTAAAAACAATATACAAGTATTACAATTTAAATATGTTAAGGAGATGAATGAAACTGCGATTTCATTTCTAAAAGCTCCTTATAGTGAGGTTCGAAGTGAGATGTACTGATTCTGAGGAACGAGGCTCATCTGTCGGTCTACTTCTGAAATAATTCTTTCTGAGGTTCATAGTTCAAAACACTTGTTCACATATATAAGACGAAGCTAACTTAGCACTGATTATCTGGGCGTGAAGATATTCAATTTGGGAGACTTACTTTCGATAATGATTTGTGAAACTCTAACTTTGGCATATTTAGTAACAACTGCTTGAGATGATTGTTACATTGCAATGAATTCAGCCTGCAAAAAGACGCTGGCTGGAACTTGAAATGCGCAGTCTGCCACATGTGAGGTCTAATTCACTTATATTGGATTTCCATATGTCTGCTTCTCGAGAAAGAGATGACGTCTGTTGTCGCCAATCTACAGCTATAACTACCAAAGAGCCGCTTTTAGCACGTTACCGATTGAAAGCTGTCTGTGCTTGCTATTTGCGTCGAAATAGAGAAAATAAAAAGATCACTAGTCTTTTGAAAAAAAAGGAAAAAAAATAATAATAATAATATTTAATCAAAGTAGAAAAGGAGATGGATAAATAGATATTTCTTTTAATTTGCCTCGGACCGGCGAAATAAAATTCTATCCCGCGGGCCGTCCTTGGGGTGTAGAGGTCACTACTCACCCTGCCGGAGATCCGTCGTTGCAGGTGACTGTCCTGTTGGCGAGCATCACCTTCCTCATGGCGGGCGCCTTGGACGACCGACACTCGTGCAGCTCCTTCAGCAGCTGGCGGATGAGTTCGAGACCCGGGCTGCTCAGGTGGGACATCCCGCGGGTCAGGTCCGGGAGGCGGGTGGTGGTGGAGCAGAGCACGGGGGCGGCCAGCAGCGCGATCATCGCCAGCAGCATGCTCGGAAACTGGAAAAGAAAATTCACTTTTCTCAGCTATTTCCATACTAGAATATTTAACAGATGCAGCGTTATTCAGTCCACTGCATCTGCGCTATTTGAAATGGGCAGTTTAATGAAAGGGTGGTTCTTTTCTTTTCTCCACATTCCCCTCCCTAGGCTGTGTAGCCCCCGTTAGAAAGGTGGGGTGTATAACATCGGTGGACTTCATTTCGATCAGTCCCCCCTCGGTTATTGAGGGGAGGACAGTACCTTCCGAGAGAAATTTTAAGGGTTATTGCTGCATATTTACGGGTCGTAACTTCCTGCTTCTTATTGCTATTATATTTTAAAAAATAACTCACATTAGATAAAATAGTCGCAGTGTTATATTAACTTGTACGAGAGCTGAATCTGAACGACACTGGAAACTGTTTTATATCTCTTACCATTGTTCAATAAATTTTGTGATCCATAATCTCAGATGAAACGTAATAATTTAACCCGAATAACTAAACCCTGGTGGGAGTTATTCGGGTGTCCTCCCATACAATAAAGAAAGGGGTGAAATTTCCTGTAATAGTCCAACTTGAAGGGCATTTTAATAAAATATATATATACTACTGTGTCTAAAAAGTAAGAACAATTTTCAATTTAAAATTCCCGAGGCTTATGGAATTTCAATTTTTTTTTTCTTTTTTAGGTTGCTGGCACTGTCTTTGACATCGTTTGAGTTCCGCTTGGCTTCGTGAGACGCTGAACTGATTCCGGCGATTTTTGAAATGTCTGAATTCATTGAGCAAAGAACTTGCATTCAATTTTGTTTGCAGAAACGTAAAGAATGTGGCAGAAGGCATTCAGTGAGCATTCCTATATTCATATATTTTGCAGTTCAAAGAATGCAGAGAACGCGTTGAAGACGAAGCGCCCTCTTGTCGATCATCACTCTCAGGCGACGAAGCTTAAAAATTATAGATTTGGTGCTTGCAAACAATCGATGTACAATTAGAGACCTTGTTGATGAGACCTGTTGGAATTTCAAAAGGATCGGTCCATTCCCTTTTGGGACTCAAACGCGTCAAATCTCGATTGGTACAGAAAACACTGAATGTGCCAGCTCACTCTGCATTGATGCTTCGGGACCTTTTCGCCAAAAATGAAACCCATATCGTTCCACAACCACCGTATTCCCACCATGCGACTTCTGGTTATTCCCTAAACTCAAAAGACTACTCCGGGGACACTGTTTTCAGTCGATTGAAGAGACTCGGCGCGCGCTTTGAAGGCCATCCCTGCCGATGGATTTTTAGCATGCATTGGGGGAAAAAGTCGGCATAAGTGCATTGTGTCCTGAAGAGGATTACTTTGAAGGCGATGAAGTAAATTTTGAAGATTAAATAAAGTGTTTTTGAAAAAAAAAATAATTGGTCTTACTTTTAGGGCACAGTAGTAAATACTCCTTTTTCTTTCTTTTCTATTGAATTATGTTTAAATTAAATATTATGCGATTGAAAATATATGCTAAAATCTATTTGAATGTTCTATTATATATATATATATATATATATATATATAAATTTCTTGTTCTTTTCTGCGAGTTTTATGTTTTGGTGCATACACAAAAGTTCGGAAAAAAATTATAATTGTATCTATTTCCACTAAATGAAAACTAATTTTTAAAATTATTATCTTATACCACAAAATAAACGATTGTTAATTTTTTTTTAAATATTTATTATTACCTTTTTGCTCTTTTAATTTCAAATAATAAAGGTCGAAATAATTTCTGTTATAAAAAAAATGAGGAATTTACTGCATAAGCAGGTAAGTATTTTCTTTCTCTATTAATTTGGAAGCTTTCCAATACAGTAGAACCTTTTTAAGTCGAACCTCGATAAGTCGATAAGTCGAAAACCTCCACAACTCTGTCTAAAGCAGAAAAAAAAATTAATAATAATAACTGACTTTTTTAATACACAATATTTTTAATTTTAAGGTTGTTTCGGAATTATTTTGATTTTTTATTGTAGTACATAATATAACTTTTAAGTTGCAAATAAACATGTTTATTACCTCTGTAACTGGAATTTTTATTTATTTTACCTCTCTAACTCAAAATAAGTTAGAAAGAATCTAAATCTCTACAAGTCGAATATTTCTGTACAAAATCCGCGCAAGTCGAAATCCTCCATAAGTCGAATTACTTTGCGTCTCCCTTGAAGTTCGACTTACAGAGATTCTACTGTATTAATATATTGAATGCTGTAGAAAAATTTGTGGATATGTTTCCTGGAATATAATAACACATAAAATACCATTTTTTAAAAAAATTGTTATTTTAATGGTCAAGTAGTTAGTAATCAAAAATCACGAAAACTTTTTAATTGATTACTTTTTCCTCTAAAAAAATTGTAATTTTAGATCCTCTAGCAAGACATTATTTTTACAAGAGAGGAAAGTCAAATGATGAATTGGATCTTGACTCCAAGGACGAACTAATGCTTAAGTGAAAGAAGGACTTTTAGTAAATTATTCCATTTTTAATTTAATTTTAAGCTTCGAAATTGCAATGATCATTTCATTTCCTTAAAATTATTTACTGTAATATTTGTGACCCAAAATTTGTAAAGATTTTTTTTTTTTTTTTTTTATATAACACTATCCCTATAGAATTGCAAGGTAAAGAGAAACAAATAATTTCAATGAACTTTTTTAATTCAATTGTTATGAAATGTAGAAATATTTGGAAAATATATTATTTTTCAATATAGATTCTCATGTTTTATTACAAAGGATAATTAGATATTAAAAGAAAAAAAAATTAGATATTTAAAAAAAGAATACTAATTTATCGAATATCATGCTATACGAACTCAAAGAAGGCAATGCTGGAATCGATTTTGTAGATTTTAAATTAATTTATTATACAAAAATTAATGTGTGTTTCGTTGTTGTAACGACTGCTTTTAATGACTGTTCCGTCATGGATTGGGGTTGTTCGATCCCTCCATAACTCCTGAAGAAATTGAAGTGAAGGAGGCGTCTTTTGAAGGACCCAACGCTTATGAACTTATTACAGCGAATAGCAACAATATGATATTCCCTGTCGCTGGCTGGATTGATGACACTGGGCTGGCCGGATTTGGTCCGCGGATCGTAGTTTGGAGACCCCTGCACCAGAGGATCGCCCATTGAAACAAAAATTCTCGCTCTCTTCCGATACAACCTTCTGCATGGTCAACACATGTTAAACGAAAGAACACCTACTCAACATCAACAAAGTCACGCGACAGTATGAAGTGGTACGCATCTTGTCCTGGTACAAGTTACGCCATCTGTTAGAAAACCGCACAAACAAGTGAGATGCTTTTTTTTTCACTCTATTGCAGAAAAGTCCTTTACAAATAAAGCTGAAATTTTCCTCTTACATTTGGCGCCATCTATTATTAGATACATGAAACTTAAATCTAAAAAGAACTAAAAATAATTAATTAAATTTATTTACTGAATTAATATTTGAAAAAAACTGTTAACATCCAGTGTCATCCACTACAAAAAAATGTATTTGAACGTGAATGGAGGAATAGAAAGTATTTTATAAGCGATTGAAAATGTGAACAAGATATATATATGGAGAGTGTGAGCTAATAGAAGGAATTTAATAAAGTTTATCGCTCACCATTAAAGTCACCGTCTATAGGCCGATCCTTTTTTTAACTTTACTAAATCTAAATAAGGGCGCAGGGCATGCACACGAATTGCTTTTCCGTCCTTTTTTTTTATTTCTTCAGTTTATATTTCTTAAGTTAATCAGAAAAATGTATTTCATTTAAAATTGAATTTTGTTTTACGAAAATAAGCCGTTTCATTTTCGAAAACTGTTTACACTATAAGCGTGATGCGTGGTCGCCAAAAAAAAAACATCCGATATTGGGAAATATGACTACGAAAAAGTACCAAAACGTACACCAGAAATATAAATAGGATGCTGTACATAATGAGTTCATTAAAATAGCAATGAAATGAATGAAAATGGTTTTAATCCTTTCAACTTACTTTTTGAGTGATATAAGTGCAACGAATATATATATATATATACCTACTTTTTACCACCTACTTTCGACGTCAACGTGAAATAACCAATCACAAAAGGTAGGTGACAGCACATTGCAGTGGAGTGTATAGAAATGATGTCCTAGGGCATCGGAAAGCATTTCAACCGTTAATTACCTTGATCGAATTTCAATCGGTCGGCTCTGCCAAAGGTGGTCATTCTAGATTTTGACAGGTGGTCACATTAACGTGACTGGACTGCATATATATATATATATATATTCTTTACGCAAAAAGAAAAATGCCAAGGTCCGTATTTGAATCCGATTTTCCGAAAAGTTCGTACAATACACGCTCACCCTTTGAAATGTCATCATTCCATTCAATGCTTTCCGTAATATGAATTGTGTATTCAATATAGAATGGGTTTTTTTCCCCCGGATTCTACGCGGGTCTTAAACTTTAGACTCCACTAGCTTAATTTTCTCTACTCATCTCCTACTCTCAGCTTAAATTCGGAAATGTACTGTGGCAGGGATGGGCTAACTCCGGCCAGCCAGAAGATTCTATCCGGCCCCCGGATAGAATTTTAATTTACCGGTCAGTGGCAAAGTAAAATAAATATGCATTTATATATTACATATCCATCTCCTTTTCTACTTTGATTAAATATTATTTTTTTTCTTCCATTTTTTCAAAGGACTGATGATCTTTCTACTTTCTCTATTTTTGTTCTACAAAACATAAATCGACGGAAATAGCAAGTTCAAAGAAGAAAAAAAATCAATTCGGAAATAGCAATCGGCAAAGTGTTAAAAGCGGAAGTTCTTTGTTACTTATAGCTGTAGATTGGAGCTAACAAGCATTATCTCTATCTCGGGGAGCAGACACAGGGTAATCCAATATAGGTGAATTAGACGTCACATGTGGCAGATAGCGCATTTTAAGCTCCACCACTGAACCACTTGTTCATCTCATATATGTCAACAAGTTATATAAACATATAGAAAATTTATAAAGAATTATTTCAGAAGTAGACTGGTTTTCGATTTTTGGCCCGCGACCGAAAAAGTTTGTCCATCCCTGTACTATGGTATTCATTATTGAGGAAAGAGAGGATCGAAAAATCTAACGAATTTTAAAACTAACTTCAAATCTAACTAATCTTTGCGAATTTTGCAGAAATATTTCAATCACTTCGTCGTTATGACTGAAGTTTTGTTTGCATGCTCAGCATTTGAAATGAAAATCAAAACTTTGTTCGAAATCAAAACTGTCATCCAAACTGACTCTGGTATTAGGTAGCTCACTACAGGCCTCAGGTTCGAATAATGGCGGAGGCATGGATGTTTATAGTGGTTCGGAATCCGCTTTAAGCAGTAGGTCCCGGTCTCCTATGACTGTAAGAGCGTCACGGAGCAGAAGTCAGACTTCTACCTACGTGTGCTCCATCAGAACAGAAGCTGCACCCCTCTTCCCTCCTTCCATGAGGAATACGACAACAACAACAACAATTGTAATACTTGTAGATTGTTTTTAAATTTTAGAGAAATTTTTATCTTGGCCCTCCAAACTTTTTTTTTTTTTTTTTTTTTTTGGCACGCGACCGAAAACGCGCCTTCCCTGGTTTAGGGAGCAAAACTCACAAGAAACAGAACACAAGGCAGAAATCAGACTGGAGTGCATAAAACTGAATTCGCTGAACAAACAATTTTGAGTGATTAAAATTCGGCTGCGTAAAATGAAATATGCATAGCAGCAAACAAAATTTTGTGCATTAGAATGGAAATGAAATGAAGAAAAAAAAAAGTGAATATCCTTAAATGTGTAAAAACACACACACACGTATATATCTACACATTCATACTATTATGTAAATCTACAGGTTTTATCCTTTTATAATTCATCCAATATGTATACGATTAAGATGAAATTTTTTTTTATACATTTTAAGATGCATCCGCTGTCAGTATAGGTTACTTATCACTTATCTATTACAATATGTATACATAATATATATATTTTTTTGTGAAAATATAATTAAAAAATAGTTCGAAGTTGTTAATTGCTTTGTATCAGTTTTTGTTTTATATATCAGTTTTCTTTGTCATTTGAATCAATTAAAATGCTTAGCTTTTTTATAAAAGTATAGAAGTTTATTTCATTCAGTAGGGTTATTATAATATATATATATATATATATATACATACATAATGCAAGTTATAAAATAAAATGGCATGCGCCCATAAAATGTAATTTAAATTAATTATTTAACTAATATACTTATTTTTTGTTAATAGGATTATAATATATCTGATACTCCAAAATAAACATAAGACCGGGAAACAATACGCGAAAATTGATGCTAACAATACACAATATGCTATTTATGTGTCTTGGGGAGCAAGCGAAGCAGCTTATCAAATTTCTATAAATCATATTAATTCATATAGAAAAAGTGTCTGAATTCCACATATTATTTACTTTCTTAATATTCATTGGGTTCAAATAGAGAGAGAGAATATACACTGCATTGCCAAAATTATTAAAAAAACATTATAGTTTATAAAAACTAAAAAACTCGCTTTTTAATTTGATTAACTCTAAAAGCGTGTTTTTTTTAAACTATACTATTTAAATGAGGTCCCGGTACGGAGGACAGGAACTATAGTTCTTACAATAATTTAATTGTAAGTAAAACAAAGGCTAAATGCCAATAGGTCGAGCCAGCCAGGATTCGAACATGGAATCTCCTGATCCGCAGTCAGGCGCGTTGTGCCACTGTCCCACGTAGGTTTGAATGTCATTCTACGTGGGTCAAATTGCTCTTCACAGATTTAAAAAATAAAATCGCACATGCTGGCGATCCTAATCATGATGATCTAATAAACTCATCAAAATATTTTAGTGTCATTGATAAGTCTGCAACGTTTAAATTAAATCTGCATCGCTTAAAGTTGGGCAAAATTGAGCCCAAAGAGTCAGTTACAAACAAACATATAGGCGAAACTAATAAAAACGTATTAAAAACTAGAGATACCTTTGAAGAGAGCATTGATCCAAGGACGATGCCGAGACGAGTCGTGGAGCGACGTTTCAGATGCATCTGATACTCTCCCCAAAAGTGCAATACAGGATATTTCATTCATAAAAGGTGATCTGAACTCTCATTGGCCGAAGCATACGGCACCGCTCCACCCACCCTTAAATCACGTGCGTACACATCCATTGACGGAGTTAACTGGCTGGGAGTACTCAATCAATGGATCGATTCTTCGGACCGCTGTCCCAAATGACAAACGGAACTTAACAATGCGCAAGATAAATGAATGGAAAATGGTCAATAAATCTTGACCCAAAACGGGGTTCCAGACAGGAGCGTTTTTTCAGGTGACACCCAAGTTGATGGGGGAAAGGTTGGGAATTTTTGAAGGTTGTAAAGACCGAATAATTAAGCCGAGAGGACCTCACACAGAAACCTGGGAAGAATTCGAGATGAGAATCTCTGAAAAGACCCGCACACAAAACTGGATTCATCGAGGAGCCGAATAGGTGCACATTTCCAAAAATTATACATTTAAAATGCCCCCCTTCTTTCAATTCCTTCTATTAGCTCACACTCTCCCTCTACATATCTCGTTCAAATTTTCAGTCGTTCATAAAATAATTTTTATTCCTCCACTCAAGTTCAAATGCATTTTTCTTTTGAAGTTGTAGTGGATGACACTGGATGTTAATACATTTTCTCAAATGTTTAATGAAATTTAATCAATTAATTAAAATTCTTTTTAGATTTAAGTAGCATATATCTACCCATAGAGGGCGCCAGATAAACTTAAAAAAATGAATGAAAATTATTTATAAAGGACTTCCTGCAATAGAGTGAAATAAAACTAGGAATCGACTTTAATTTTTTTTTTTTCTTTCTTTTTATATTACTTGTTAGCAAATGAAACGAGATGAATAATTTCAAATGTCTTTATTAAACTCCTCTTTTCGAACGGTTGACTCATACTTTCTTTTTCACGTCCCATCTTATGGCAGGGGCCTGTTCATTATAGAACGTTGGAAGCACTCTTTAAACCGTTCCACATGAACGACTTTGACGGAGAGTCAATAGAGTTTTATCATCATCATCATCATCAGTGGCGCAACACCCCCAAAAACATTTGCACAATCAAGAAGTTTTAAACATTTAAAAGTGTAGTATTTGCACTCACTTAATAGACATCCTTGTACTTCGAATTTGCATATAAAAAATACATATATTCTAAGAAAATAACAGTACCCAATGAAGAGGTATCCAAGTATGGTATTATTATTTTTTTTTCTTCTAATACAGCTGGCAAATACTTAGCCAGTTGTCTTTTATGCCATAAGCAGGGGCTGCACCGACGTTACTCACTTAGCCAGGGGATGCGTGTAGCTTGAAAATAAGCTACGGACGCGGAATAACAATAACCCTCAACGCTCTATGATCCTGTTAGAGTAGTACATACAGTTTAACCGCCGGGACTCGAATCCGAAACCTGTGGTACCGAGCGCCAGCCACTCAATCATCAGACCCCAGTATGGTATTATAAAATAGCCGAAAATAAGCAAAAAAAAAAAAAAAAGTATATTTTATTCGTAAAGAATAAAGATGTTCTATTTGTTTGTTCGTTCGTTCGTTCTATTAGCTATTATGGAACAGCCGAAGTCAAGCAAAAGAAAATGGCGCTTTTCAGGCAAAGATGTCCCACTTCTAATGAATACATTCAATCTCTTTCTTCTTGGCTTCCATGAAATCCTCTTTCACTGAGGTAACTTTCGATAAGCGTCCGTGTTGAGAATAATCTCTCAACGCTGACTTGGTACAGGCTGACTGTAGGGTGCCAGTGGTTGTATTACGGAAGGATATGTTTGAATTACCTGCTTAACATTTGATTTTAACATGATTTTCAGAATTTTCAAACAATAATAATTATTCAATTCCTTCTATTAGCTCACACTCTACCTATATATATCTTGTTCAAATTTTCAATCGTTCATAAAACACTTTTTGTTCCTCTACTCAAGTTCAAATAATTTTTTTTTTTTTTTTTTTTGAACTTGCAGTGGAGGACACTGGATGTCGATACAGTTTTTTCAAATATTAATACAGTAATTAAATTTAATTCATTCCTTTTAGTTTCTTTTAGATTTAAGTTGTATGTATCTACCAATACAGGGCACCAGATAAACTTAAAAAAATGAATGTGAATTATTTATAAAGGACTTTCTGCAATAGTATGAATAAAAAGTAGGAATTGACTTTAAAAAAATTGTTTTTATATTACTTGTTTTCGTAAAAGAGTTAGGAATGGACCCCGAGATTTCTATGAAAATGTCCTCTTAAGGCTCGTTCCCACCAAGGCGAGAGACGTGAAGATTCAAGAGGCAAGCGACAAAATTTTTTCGACCCCTTCCCAGCGAAACGTCAGAAATAGCATTACGCCTAGTGAAAAACCGCTTCGAGTTGAAAGTTGGGCAACTCCAAGCGGCGAACTGCAAACCGGTTTCAGGCGACCGCGGTGAGGCTAGTGATTGGTCAAATTTTTTCGCTTGCATCTTGTCGCCTTGGTGAGCACGAGCCTTTAGAGGCAACGGAGGTGGAAGCAACATTCGAAGAAACGTATTGCAGAAGGTGGAATGCAAAAAGTAATGTGCCCACAGACTAAGGAGTCGAATATGGGTACTAAGGAGCCTCACCATCGACTGCCAGAAACGTCAGTGACCTGCGGAGCACCCTGTGTCTAGCCTGTTTGCCATATTGTAACATGGTTCAATTTCAATAAATGCCCTTCTTTTATTTCTGCCCATCCACACATTAAGACAGATCAGAGTCCTCCGATTCCTTTTTTTCCCTCTTCTTCTTCTTTCATTAAACTTTTTTTTTGTGGTTCTAATGCAGTTGGCAAACACTTAGACATTTGTCTTTGATGCCTTAAGGCAAGCGCTGCACAGATGTTACTCACTTAGCACTACCCAGGAGGTGCGTGTAGCTCGAAGATAAGATACGGATGCGGAGTAACAATACTCCCGCAACGCTCTACGATCGTGTTAGACCGGGACTTACGGTTTAAAGTGGATTCTGAACCACAACAAACATCCATGGCACCGCCAGGAATAGCACCCGGAGCCTGTGGTACCGAGCGCCAGAGCGCTAGCCAATCGGTCATTAAGACCCCTCTTTCATTAAACTAAAACCGGATAATGATGTTCCATGTTTTAGTTTTTCGGCCAAATCTGGGAGTTTCGGAAAAAGCAAAAAAAACTTTCCAAGTACCTTATAAATTAGAGTTGGGCTGTGGCGAGCTGCAATTAGCCTCTTTACCACCTTGGCAAGACAAAGTTCATCCTTCTTTTAAGAATCACTGAATGCTTTATTATTCACAAACTGGGACCTTCTGGTACGCGACATCCCAGATAACTTCCTCGCTCTCTCTACTTCTAAGCATTCGTCAAGAAGTGAATCACCTCCGTTCACTATACGAAGACGCTTTTATGAGTGAATCCAATACAAGATTTTAAAATATTGGTATTATTAAGTGCAATTATTCAATCGTACTGAAATGCGATAATAGTTAATCACATATAATTTTCTCACTGTAAAAATGAATGTCATCAATAGAATAGCTATTATATATATATATATATTGTTAAGAACTGTTATTTTGCCTGATGTCTCATCAAAAACTTTTCTTTAGCTCATTGAAAAATACATGTCCTTAATAGGAAAACAAGTAATATAAAAAAAAAAAAAAAAAAAAAAAAAAATTAAAGTCAATTCCTACTATTTTTTCACTCTGTTGCAGAAAAATAAATAATTTTAATAAATAAATAATCTTTATAAATAATTTTCATTCATTTTTTTAAGTTTATCTGGCGCCATCCATTTGTTGATATATGCAACTTAAATCCAAAAAAAAAACTAAAATTAATTAATTAAATTGAATGAATGAATTAATGTTTGTTTGTAAGTCGGGAAAAAAGACCGAAGAGGGAAAATTCAATTCCATACATTTTCGTGTAGGTATGCGTTTCTTCTCAGTGCTTTTACATGCATGGATTTCAGTACTGAGCAGTATTTAAATTAGTTTGTAGACAACATTCGTTCTGTTTCATGGCAACGGCTCGCTTATTTCTGATGGTTAAAATTAGTCTGATAATTACTGGAATAATTGGACTAATTATAAGTCCAATCATCTGCAAACAGATTAAAAACTTGAAGAATTGATTTGTTATTTGTATTTTAATTTTATTTATTTATTTTTATCTTTTATCTGCTAGTTTGCTTTTATTTTTTAATACGTCAGTTTTATTTTTACTTATTTATTCATTTATTTTCTTATTGTGGCATCTACATCCTAATTATACACAACTGCTCCCTAATGTTTACATTTTTTTTTTTTTGAAAAAAATTTCTAAACTTCTGCCTTTTTTTTTAATTTAAAAAAAAAATTTTTATTGCTAATTTTTTTTTTATTATTATTATTTTAATTTACTTGAAGCAACTTTTTATTAATATTCTTTAATTTTAAATTTATTTTCACACTCTCTTCACCTGAGTTATGTAACCTACTTTAAATTCTAAACTAAGAGGTGAAGGTTAAAAGGTTTTTGTCTCCATTGGAACTCCATAATCACTTCAACAATTGCCACCAGGGACGTATACCGAGTTGCCACTATTGTTGAAATATTTGTTCATCAATTGCCACTAGGGACGTAAATCGAGTTGCCACTATTGTTGAAATATTTGTTCATCAATTGCTACTAGGGACGTATACCGAGTTGCCACTGCTGTTGAAATATTTGTTCATAAAAACGATTAATCTATAAATTATTTGTTGACCATTTGCTTTTCCGTATTATTATTATATGCTTCATTTATTTGTTTTATTTTGTATCAATTGAAATATTTGTTCATCAAAAATAGTCTGAAATATTTGTTCAGCAATTTGCTTTACCGTATTATTATTCGCTTGTTAATCAATATACTTTATTTCGTATCTATTGAAATATTTGTTCATCAAAGAGCGTTGAAATATTTGTTCATTAAAAATCTTCCACTCCATTTTAATATTTGCTCATCAAAAAGTTTCCATTGAAATATTTGTTCATTAAAAAGCTTCCACTCCATTTTAATATTTGCTCATCAAAAAGTTTCCATTGAAATATTTGTTCTTTAAAAAGCTTCCACTCCATTTTAATATTTGCTCATCAAAAAGTTTCCATTGAAATATTTGTTCATTAAAAAGCTTCCACTCCATTTTAATATTTGCTCATCAAAAAGTTTCCATTGAAATATGTGTTCATCAAAAACCTCCCATTGAAATATGTGTTCATCAAAAACCTCCCAATAAATATTTGTACGTCATCTGCCTTTCGGTATTAATATTATTATTCAATTCCTACTATTAGCTCACACTCTCCCTCTAAATATCTTGTTCAAATTTTCAATCGTTCATAAGATACTTTCTATTCATCCACTAGAGTTCAAATACATTTTTTTTTTGAACTTGTAGATGGATGACACTTGATGTTAATACAGTTTTTTCAAATATTAATTCAGTAATTAAATTTAATTAATTCATTTGAGCATTTTTTTTAGATTTAAGTTGCATGTGTTTAAATGACGCCAGATGAACTAAAAAAAAAAAAAAAAGAATGAAAATTATAAAGGACTTTCTGCAATAGAGTAAAAAAAAAAGTAGGAATTGACTTTAAAAAAAGTTTTTTATATTACTTGTTATTTTCTTCATTTACCGAGAAGTTCTTTATTTCTTACTTGTGGGAACTCAGTCTTCAATTCAATCCCCCCCCCCTTTCCCCCAAGTTTGTATGCCACCGCTTAAGCGGTCTCATAAAAGCGTCAACAAGTCCGGCTAGAGAGACCTAATGGGACGAAGTCCAGTCAAAAGGGAAGTCAGTCCCCTTTTGTTGCGGTGGGGGCCCGCCCAAGTCGACGAGGCCTTTTTACACCCCGCGAGGAGTCAGAAAAGGGCTCCGTTTCTCTTTCGGCAGGCATTTCCGCAGATCTCCGTCTCCTGATGCTATCGGAAGCAGTAAATTAAATTCCGAGATTCACATCTAGTAGAGTTTCAATCGAACGGCAGTTTTTTTTTTTTTTTTTTTTTTAAAGCTGCCAAGTTATAAACTGCCCCATCATTAGAGTGAATCCAAGACACGGTGCATTTTTTTCTTTGGTCAGGAATGCAGTTGCCAATGGGTGTGGACGAGCATCGGTTATTTTTTTCACCTTGTTGGCACCAGAGCTGACACTTAAACATGTGTACAACCTTAAAGATTTTTTTCCTTCTATTTTTTCAATTCCTTCTATTAAGCTCACACTCTCCCTATATATATATCTTGTTTAAATGTTCAATCGTTCATAAAATACTTTTTATTCCTCCACTCGAGTTCAAATGCATTTTTTTTTTTTTTTTTGAACTTGTAGTGGATGACACTGGATGTGAATAAAGTTTTTTCAAATATTAACTCATTGATTAAATCTAATAAATTAATTTTAGGTTTTTTTTTTACCTTTAAGTTGCCCATATCTACCAATTGATGGCGACAGATAAACTTAAAAAAAAAAAAAAAAAAAAAAAATGAATAAAAATTATTTGTAAAGGACTTTCTGCAATATAGGGGGAAAAAAGTAGGAATTGACTGTAAATTTTTTTTTAATATTTTTTATTACTTGTTTTTTTCACCTTGAACAGGCACTTAACAACAAACAGGCAGAGCAGGCAAACGTGTACAACCTTAAAAATTTTTTCCTTCTATTTTTACTCTTCGTCTTTGTTGTTATGACTCTCAAACACTAAAACCTCTGTTAGTTTTAAAGTAATGCCATATGACTTGCGCTTCTTAACTCGTTTCGCTTGAACCATAAGTACCCTTATTAAAACAATAAATAACCTCTTGTTTATTAAATTTTATGATATGTACGAAATATGTATGCTTATTTATCAAGAAATATAGTGAATCAATTTAAGTGCTTCTTTTTTAATGAGTACAATTCCTACTTCAGGTATGAATTAACTTAAAACATCTAAGAATTATGTATCAATCATCAAAACACGTTTTCATACGCTGTTTTTACTTAACATTATACTATCTTCTAATTGAAACATATAAAAATCAACAATAATATATATAGGCTTCTAATCAGTAAGCAATATATATATAAATGTATTTATAAAAAAGATATATGAAGTTCTTTTCGTACAGAGTATATGTCGAAGATTTCTTCTTGTTTATTAATCAACCTAGTTGTTACTAAGCTTTAAATAGAAAACTAAGTTATCATTAAATTTTTACAGAAAATCATTTTACATTGTCTAACTAAACCAGTTACACTGTCAGCTAATTCATTATAGGTAGTTAAACTACTAAAAACTGCAATTAGGTTCTGCAACAGAGTGATTGAAAGTCATACTGTCGTTGACATGCAGAAAGAAGAAGATGAATCGTTTTGGGCGACTTGCATCCTAAGTGAACTCTTACGATAAATGTAACCATTGGTAACGATAATGGGTAAAAGAGTAAGTCATGTAAAAGTAAGTAAACGGAACCATTAGTTCGCTCGAACCATAAGTGCACGATAATGTTTATGCGAAATTTATGATTGTTTTGTTACGCGTTTAGTAGATCATCGGTTGCCAAACACTTTTCTGGATCACACATCCATCGCAGAATATACACAGTCCAGTCAATATGACCACCTGTCAAAAGCCAGAATAACCACCTTTGGCAGAGCGGACCGCTGCTACGTTTTCTACATTACGCCAACGATTGAAATGCCTTCCTATGCCCTAGGACATCCTTTATATACACTCCACTGCAATGTGCTGCCCCCTGCCTTTTGTGATTGGTTGTTTCCCATTGACGTCGAAAGTAGGTGGGGGTCACATTAATGTGACTGGGCTGTGTGTGTGTGTGTGTGTGTGTGTGTGTGTGTGTGTGTGTAGTCACAAAACAAGTTATCTATTTATTTTAAGTAACATGTTTGTATTATGTAGTAGTTAAGTAGTATGTTATGTAGTATGTAGTTATAAGTAGTTAAGTAGTATGTTTAAATTAAACTACAAAGTGAGATTTTTAATTAGAACTAAATATCATTGTATTTGTTTAGTACTATCGAAAACTGATCGGACGCACTCCATGTAGGAGATAACTGTGGTGCACGTGGCTTGAAGTGTTTGTCCTTGCAGACTTACACAGTGGTAAAGGTCAGTGGATATTCGGTTGAAAGCAACCTCTTTGGAATGAAAACATAACATTGTGAAGGATTTCGATAGCAGAAGGTATGAGTGGGCAGAGAGCGTGTATGGAACGGTGGTGCTCTGTCTTTGAACTGATGCAAAGTTCGCAAAACGTTATGGTTAAGATCAGGGGTGGGGAGACATCCGATTGGAAGCATTTCGAAGTGGAATCGCCCTGTATTGGGATGAAGTCCTTGACCCTATTGTCAGACTATGTGCTGCAGCAGTTGGGTCCTGCTTTTTTATTAATGGATGATGACGTGCATGAGTCCCCACAGAGTTCTGATCGTCGGCTATTACCTGGCGAGTGGTCTGGTTTGTACCTCTACGGTATTTGGCGAGGGACGGAACTGCGCATAGGAAGTGTGCTCGCCCGACCTTAATCCCAACAATGGGATGCCGTACTATGTAAATGTTTCTAACCCCTATGCCACTCTCCCAGAATTGCAAACTGCTCTACATGAGGAATGGCCACTACTTGACTCTGATCATGATGATGCTCGTTTAAAGCATGTTCACATGATGTGAACTTTTATATGCAGGCGATGGGTGCTCACTTACCATTTTAATGTAGGTCTTGTTTGTTTGTTTTGACTTTGAACAACTTTTTGTTAATGACTTCATCTTATAACTATGAAAATTGTATACGTTTACGTCTTTTAAACAAAGCAAAACATTACATATTTCCTTATATATACTGAACATTAAAAAAAAATCCTTGAATCTGATCGCAGCACCACCTACCGGCCCAATTATGAACCTAAACCAACTAGGGATCAATCAAACACACACACACAAAATTTCATTAAAATCGGTCCAGCCGTTTAGGAGGAGTTCAGTGGCAAACACACGTACAGTGGAATTATATATATAAATTATAGATAGACAGATCTTCATGAATGGATTTTTTTTAAAAACGGTTCATTAATAAAGTTCTTAGTATATAACATTACGAACAGGAGTCGGTGTAAAAAAAAATCTGCTTCAGGATTGTGAAATTTTTTTATTAGACTCCTCGCTCCTGTTTCGTATCTATAAAAATGATTATACGTCTTTGTTAGAGAATGCAAGAGGTCCTTCGCGTCGTTCTCTTCACTTTAACAGTCATAAAATTGAACAAGTAATATAAAAAAAAAGTCAATTCCTACTTTTAGTCCTTTATAAATAATTTTCATTCATTTTTTTATGTTTATCTGGCGCCATCTATGGGTAGATATATGCAACTTAAATCTAAAAATAAAAAAAAATAAAAAAAATAAAAAAATAAAAAAAAAAACTAAAATGAATGAATTAAATTTAATTACTGAATTAATATTTGAAAAAACAACATCCATTAACATCCAGTGTCATCCACTACAAGTTAAAAAAAAAATGTATTTGAACTGGAGTGGATGAATAAAAAGTTATTTTATGAGCGATCGAAAATTTGAACAAGATATATAGAGGGAGAGTGTGATCTAATAGAAGGAATTGAATAAGTGATCAAATACAAATGCTATAATGCTGTATGTTAAAGGACACCTAAAGCTCAATTCTGAAGAAAAGAAAGACAAAAACAGTAGCGATGCAAAACATTTAACAAATGTGGTCGCAGAAAACAGAACAGTGTGACACCTCCTCTTAAGAACAAAGCAACACAGAGATCTCTTATCCGGAAAATACACAGGCCAGCCGGCACCATACGAAAAAATTAGCTTATACCAAATAAAACTATATCCTCAACTTTACAGTTTTGATTAACAACTGCTAAACCATTAACTAGGATAGTGTTCTTCGTGTTGGTCAATTTGACTTGATTTCATTTGTGACTATAACTGCATATGTGTAGCAGATGCAGCATCGACCAGGAAGCATCCCAGGCACTGTACACATGTTGTGTTTCCATGACTTGGAGCAAGCCAAAATCGTGTCTTCCGAGAATCTCTTTCTTTAGTTCAACAGACAAACTTTCCAACTGGTTGATTTGTTGTACCTATTCCTCCACATAGTTTTCAGATTGAAACCATTGATCGAGCTTCGAACCAGAAGAAACAGTAATAAAATAGAGCGCGCGTCACTAAGTAAACCGATTTGTTCGTGCTCTATTGACATGCGTTGGACAGAGCAAATGTTTCAATAGGCACGCCCCTGAAAAGAGACAGTATTTATGCATTTCACAGATAGGGCCTGATTGCCGAGTGGCTAGCTCTCTGGCGCTCGGTACCACAGGTATCGGGTTCAAATCCCGGTGTTGCCATGGGTGTTTGTAGTGGTTTCGGAATCCCCCTTAAACCGTAGGTCCCGGTCATAATAGAATTGTAGAGCGTTGCGGGGGCATTGTTACTCCGCGTCCTTGGCTTATCTTCAAGTTACACGCGCCCCCTGGGTATTGCAAAGTGAGTAACGTCTGTGCAGCCCTTATGGCATAAAAGTTCAGGGTCTATTTTCCAGCTGCATTAAAAAATAAAACATTTCACAGATGCACAGCTATGGATTCATTTGTTATACTGAATGAAAACGAATGTTTTAAGAGCTACGTAATATACCGTATGTATCCGTCTCTAAGCCGATTCGTGTATTAGCCGGGTATGGGTTTTTTTCCAAAATGACCCGAAATTCAAAGCCGGTATAGAAATCGGAAAAAAAAATCCCATAACATTTAAATATGTCGCCATCAGGACTGTGGGTTTTAAGTGTTGGTTCCAACGGTAAGTTGAAGGATCAAAGTAATTTTCCTAGTTTAGTGCCATTCAATAAATTCTATTAGCTCACACTCTCCCTATATATTTTGTCCAAATTTTCACTCGTTCATGAAATACTTTTTATTCCTCCACTCGAGTTCAAATACATTTTTTTTTAACTTGTAGCGGATGACAATAGATGTGAATACAGTTTTTTCAAATATTAATTCAATAATTAAATTTAATTAACTAAATTTAGGTTTTTTTAGTTTTAAGTTGCATATGTCTACCAATAGATGACGCCAGATAAACTTAAAAAAAATGAATGAAAACTATTTATAAAGGACTTTCTGCAATAGAGTGAAAAAAAAGTAGGATCAGATTTAATTGAAACGTTGTGGACTTATCAAAATATTTTAGTGACATCGGTCCTTGATAAGTTTATTATCTCATCAGGATTATTAATACGCTTTTATGAGTGATTTTATTTTAACTTATGAAGAGCAATTTAACCCATGTAGAATGAAAGTACCCGAGACCTACGTGGGACAGTGGCACAACGGATAACGCGCCTGACTACGGATCAGGAGATTCCCTGTTCGAATCCTGGCTGATACCTGTTAAGTAAAACTTTGGATATTTTGCATCTTTTTAAGACAATTCAAGTTAGTGATTTTTTTTCATGAGAAATCAGGGCAAACAACGCGCCGTTGACCACAAGCCGCGTCTAAACAGGTAATATATATAAAAAAAAATGTTTTTAAGTCAATTCCTACTTTTTTTTTTCACTTTATTGCAGAAAGTCCTTTATAAATAGTTTTCATTCATCCTTTTTTAAGTTTATCTGGCAACCTCTATTATTAGATATATGCAACTTATATGCATCTAAAAAAAACTAAAATTAATTAATTAAATTTAATGAATGAATTAATATTTGAAAAAAAAAACTGTATTAACATCCAGTGTCATGCACTACAAGTTCAAAAAAAGAAAAAAATGCATTTAAACTGGAGTGGATGAATAGAAAATATTTTATGAACGATTGACAATTTGAACAAGATATATATAGGGAGAGTGTGAGCTAATAGAAGGAACTGAATGACGCGAGAAGTGAGGTGAAGCTGGCTCTGTTTTCGGACACTCGCAAGCAAGAGTCAGGCCTGAATGCAGCCTAACGACCGCCGCCTAACCAGGGCCTATTCGTGCACCATCCGAAGAAATAATAACGAATAGAAGGAACAGAAAAGAAAAAAAAAATCCCTTCTCAAATGAAAAGCCGCAGATCCCAGATAAAGCTGATGATCGTAGCATGTGTCACGCGGAATCGCAGGTAGTTTGGCTTGATGGATGAGGGCCGCCCACGCCCCCTATTTTTCTCAAACGAGGCCGAAATCACCATCCCCCCCTCCCACGAGATCCTTCCCCCCTCCTTTAATTAGGAACCGCAGCCGACAACAGCTGCTGAACTGACATCGATTTTCTTTTAGCGCTATTATTATTATTATTGCCACCAATTATTAATCCCTCGGAGGGATTTTTTTTTCCCGCCGGCGAGGGGGGAGGGGGGCGTCTCCAAATCAAAGCGCGTCTTTAATGGTTTGTCGGTCATCTTGTGCACACTTTAGGCTAAACAGACCGGGAACTACAGTTTAACGTGGATTCCGAACCACTTGCAAACAGCCAGCCAGAGCTGGTCTGTTTTGTTCAGGTAAAAATTCTTAACTTCTTTTTAACATTGTATACAATATCTTTTCTCTTTAACATTCTATACAATAACTTTTCTCGTTAACATTGTATACAATATCTTTTCTCTTTAACATTGTATACAATACGGCGTCCTCACGGGAGTAGGTTTGGTTTGTCGCTCTACGGTCATTTTGTGCACACTTTAGGCTCATTAGACCCGGACCTACAGTTTAGCGTGGATGCCGAACCACTCATACACATCCATGCCACCGCAAGGATTCGAACCTGAAGCCTGGGATACCAGAACGCTGACCACTCGGTATCTTTAATGGAGACAACAAAAACAAACCCCTCTAGATAAAAACGGAAGCGCGACGGGAACTATCGAATGTGTCTGCGCAAGATGTGTAGTACGATATCAGTATCCAAGAAAGTAGTTATTTTAAAAATCAAAATTCATGTATCAAACTGAGTGAATTGTTTGTGTCAATAAAAAACAATACTTGGTACTTGGGTGTATTGAAATAAAACAAGTAATATATAAAAAAAAAATTAAAGTCAATTCCTACTTTTTTTCACTCTATTGCAGAAAGTCCTTTATACATAATTTTCATTCATTTTTTTTAAGTTTATCTGGCGCCATCTATGAGTAGATATATGCAACTTAAATCTAAAAAAAAACTAAAATTAATGAATTTAATTTAATGAATGAATTAATATTTGAAAAAACTGTATTGACATCCAGTGCCATCCACTACAAGTTCAGATGTAATTTTTTTTTTTTATATTAGAGAGTTTTTGCATACCGTACGTTAGTTACCGTAGGACGTCCGTTAGCTTTTTCTCCCTTTTCCTCCCTTTCTAGTTTCCTATGAGCATGCGCGCTAGGGAGAAAAAGCTAACGGACGTCCTACGGTAACTAACGTGCGGTATGCAAAAACTCTCTAATATGCTAAAATTGCATGTCCGCTGGACGATTTAGACTTTAAAAAAAAAAAAAAAAAAATGCGGCCTGGTGGCCAATTGGCTAGCGCTCTGGCCATTGGTATCACATACTACATGTTCGAATTCTATCGGCGGCATGGTTGTTTGTTTAAACTGTAGGCCCCGGTCTAATTAAGCTAGGGTGTGCACAAAATTACCGTAGAGCAACACACCAAACAAAACCTCCGAGAAACAAAACAAAACAAAAAAAAGTACGTCAAAAAAATTTCTGGGGAACATTAGAGTCAAAGTTAGTTTAGCATCCAAAAATCTTCACAAGTGTCTGCTGCAAGAATCCTTAATGTCTTGAGAAGAAGAATTTTCCGGAACGTGTTTGCGTTTCCCAAGTAAATGCGCTCAGGTAAAAGGACGATGCGGCGCCGACTCTAGTACGAAAACGAGAGGAGTTGCATGCCCCAACTTTCTGTTTCTTTAGAATAGGGGAGGGATGGGCAAACAACGGCCTGCCGGAAGGTTCTATGCGGCCCGCGAATAGAATTTTAATTTGTCGGCCTGAGGCAAATTAAAAGAAACATATATATATATATATATATATGCATCTCCTTTTCTACTTTGATTTAATATTATTTTTTTTCTTAATTTTTTACAAAGGATTAACGATCTTTTTACTTTCTCTATTTTTATTCTACAAAACATAAATCGACGGAAAATAGCAAGCACAGACAGCTTTCAATCGGTAAAGTGTTAAAAGCGGAACTTCTTTGTTAGTTGTAGCTGTAGACTGGCGCCAACAAAAGCGTTATCTCTTTTTCGGGGAGCAGACATATGGGAATCCAATATAGGTAAATTAGATTTCACATGTGGCAGAATGAGCATTTTAAGCTCCAGCCAGCGGCTTTTTCTTTTCACATGAGCTCTAATATTATTGATTGCGTATGGAAAGATTGCGGACGCATAGCATCATTGTGAATAGTGGTGAAATTATTAAAAGTATAGCGTAGCTAGTGCTTGTTTGGGTTATTCGTAAAACATTTCAACCCCAAAATGGTTACTAAACAACGTAAAGTTGATTCAGAGTGTCGTGCTTTTAATGAAGAATGGATCTGGAAATACTTTTTTTAATAGTTTTAAAGGGTAAACCAGCGTGTCTCATCGCAATTTCCTTCATATCATTAACATATTTAAATTGTAATACTTGTATATTGTTTTTAAAATTTCAGAAAAATTTATCTTGACCCGCCAAACTTTTTTTTTTTTTTTTTTTTTTCGATTTTGGCCCTTGACCGAAAAAGTTTGCCATTCCCTGCACTAGAATCTTTCTTCCTCACGATGGTCAATCAAGATTTTCCAAACGGTGTGCGCTTTTGAAGTGCTCATGAACAATTAAGACTGAACATGAAAGCGTAACACTGCTGCCTTGAACGAGCTACCCCTAAATGAACCGATTTCATGCGTGTTTACTCATCCAACACAGCATTTCAATTCAAAGTCTTTCAAAACAGATACTTTTATACGAATCGAGAGATCTTTTAGAGTTCTGCGGGTTTCACGAATCACAATTCCAGATTCATTGAAGAAATGAAACTGGATGAAATGATTATGCATGAAGGATGATTATGCATGAAAAAAAATATATAAACTTAAAAGAAAAAGAAAAAAAAAAAAGATAGTTTAATCTCAAGACTCAAATCTTAAAAGAAAAACTAACATTCGTTTCTATTAAGTTTATATTCGAAATCATAGTACTCGATGGAAATAGTTCGATAAAAATAAATAATTGAATAATTTCAAATCATGATTTAAAAGTAAAACTGTCTAAAGCGTGGGCATTTTGGATTCTTTCCGTAATTTTATTTACAAATGAATTTAGAATAATGTGCGAAATAAATCCGATGCATTTTGTTGAACTCGTCCATCTGTCACATATCTATGTAGTTTTTCCATAACAAAATATCTTTTAAATCTTTAAAGATGTAGTGCGTACGCTGAATGCGCTTACATAGTCTCATAAAAATAACAGTACCCAATTCTTATGGAATAACTGAAGACAAACAAAAGAAAAACTTAATCACGAAAGATCTCTGTTTGCGATAAAGAAAAATGTTCTTAATACTAGAACAGTTTCGGTAAGATCTGTGGACTCAAGACGTTTTCGTGAGCCCTATTGCTGAGTAAAGGTCCCTGGACACTCACTGCTGAATCGTCTTTGGATTGGGTGGAATAATTGAACATTAACATTGAACTTTTCTTTCTCAAAAATTCCAAGAATTCGTGTTATTCAATTCCTTCTATTAGCTCACACTCTCCCTATACATATCTTGTTCAAATTTTCAATCGTTCATAAAACACTTTTTATTCATCCACTCGAGTTCAAATACATTTTTTTTTTTTTTTGAACGTGCAGTGGTTGACACTGGATGTTAATACAGTTTTTCAAATATTAATTCATTCATTGTATTTAATAAATTAATTTTATTTTTTTTTTAGATTTAAGTTGCATACATCTACCCATAGAGGGCGCCAGATAAACTTAAAAAAATTTAAGAAAATTATTTATAATGGACTATCTGCAATAGAATGAAAAACAAAGGAGGAATTGACTTAAAAAAAATTTTTTTTTTATATTACTTGTTTTAATTTCCATTATTCCCTTGATTAAACCCATTCCTGTCTCGACTCTCGAGGAGGTAAGACGTCTTTTTCGTCGCTCTCACACCCCGTCGCGAACGGTCATTGACCCCAACTATCCACTGTAAAATTCCCCTCCTTTCGACCTCCCACGCAGCGCATTGAAAGTACTGTTCTAAAAAGCAACAAACACAAGTATTTTATTAATACTAAAGGGGGCTTTTTAGCTCCATGGACCCAAACCCAGGAGGAATTTCATCCTCTCATATGATGTCAAGGAATTCTGCTTCCTTAAACCGGATACCGACCATGGATAACTCAAACGAACATGAAACTGAATACCGATCAATTAGTCAGCAAATCGACGATTTCACTTCTATTGCTCAGTGCAGAGCAAAGTTCTCCATATTGAAACAGCTTTACGACAATATGTCTGCAGCCAAAATAACTGAGGAAACATTCGATCTCACTAAAAAATATTTTAATCTGATGCAAAATTGCATCCTTAAAGAACAGTGCATTACCAACGATCAATCAAGAAAAAATTCAAGTACAATAGTCCCGGAAAAGGAATGGACTACAGTGAAACCTAATAAGAGGTCAAGAAAAAGAAAAGAAGTAATTTCAAAAAACCCAAAAATGACTCTGAGATTTCTCTTAGTCAAGCTAACCCTGAATACAAGAACACCCCCAGGCTTACAGTTCATCCGACACGGAGTCATATAGTTCAAACATGTCAGAAGATGTCACTTCCCGCATCCAAACAATGCAAGTTGATGACGATGATCAACAGGCAGATCAACCTATCAAAAAGGCTTACATTCCTCCAATCATCGTTGATGATCCAGTAAATGGAAAACAACTCCTAGAGGACCTCAATCATCTGACGAATGAAGCAGTGACCGGCAGAGTTATTGGAAATAAACTGAAGATTTTCCCTCCATCTGCTGAAGCCCACCGTGCTATCCGCCGTGAAATTTCTGATGAAAGGAAACTCAAGTCCCATACGTACCTTCTTCCTCAAGAGAAACAATTGAAAGTGGTTATTCGCGGCTTACCAAATGATTTTCCAACTAAGGAAATTGAAGAATTTCTAATGAGCGACGGATTTGAAGTACAATTCGTGACTCAACTGCGCCACCGTTCCGGAAAAGGAAACATGCCTCTATTTTTATCTGTCTTAACAAAGTCCGAAAAATCTAAATCAATATTTTTAATGGAAAATCTTTCATACTTCCGAATTAAAGTGGAACCTCTGAGGAAAAGGCGGGTCCTGCTCAGTGTTTCAATTGTCAACAGTTTTTCCATCACTCAAAGTTCTGCTCCAGAGACCCTGTGTGCGTCAAGTGCGCTGGACCTCACAAGGCTAAGGATTGTCCCAAGCCCAAGGAGGCACCTCCTTGCTGTGCTCTTTGCAAAGGTAATCATACCTCCAACTTTTCGGGGTGCCCTCGCAACCCAGCAAACTTTGTCCCTGCCGCACCTCCCAAAACCAACTACTGGGAAGAAAGAATGCAAATGATGAAGACAAACAAATTACCATTAAGTGCACCAACATCTCTTCAAAACACGATTTCTACAAACTCAGTAAAGATGGACAAATCTCCACCAAATCAAGTCCTACCCCAACTTTCAGGTCCTTCCACTTCATCCTCCACTCCACAAGAAAACCTTACCGCCCAAATTCTGCAGTCCCTTGTTAAAGAGGTACATGTTCTCACATCAAATATAGCTTCCTTGTTGGCGGCTCTTCAATCTCAGTCACCCCTTTCTCACAACATTCAATAGTACGACTAACCTTAATTCGATCAACTGCATAAGCTGGAATGCGAATGGAATTAGAGAAAAATAAACGAATTCCAGGAGTTTATACAGCTTCATAGTCCTCATATAATTGCGATTCAAAAAACCCACCTACGGCCATGTGACTCCATTAAAATAAAAATTACAATATCTACAGATCCGACCGGTTAACTCACAGAGGGGGAGGTACTGCTATCTGCATTAGAAGGAATATTCACCATTACGAAACAAAAATCCAAACTTCTACTTTTGAAAACACAACAATTGTTATCACCAATCGGAGCGGACCCAACATCACAATAGCTAGTATCTACCGTCCTCCAGTTGGTAGAATCCTAACCACGGAATTGGACAAATTCTTCAACTCCAACCACAGAGTAATTCTCTTAGGAGACTTCAACTCCAAGCATCCAACTTGGAATACGGGACGGTGCAACACCAGTGGCACCTTACTCTACTCCTGGTCGAATCTCAATAGTTTAACCATTACAGCTCCAGCGCAACCAACTTATTCCTCAACTTCCTACAATACAAATTCAACTCTGGATATTTCTATTACCAAAAATTTCAATTCTAGTATCGCGAACTCTATCAATGATCTTTCAAGCGACCATAACCCAGTAATCTTCCTTCGAAAATAACTCTGTTTTACCATCACAATTCCGAAGCCTAACCACTACCAACTGGACAAAATTTTTACGATAACCTTTCTTCTAGCATTCCCGGAAATCCTAAGATAAACAACTCTTGTGACATCGACACAGCTCTTAATTTTTTTAACTCAGCGATTTCATCTTCAATGAACCTCTCTAGCAATACTAGGGAAGTGAAAAACTGTCCACCATAAGCTCCCAGTGGAAATTAGACACCTCATCAACATCAAAAATAGCATAAGAAAAAGATGGCAAGAAACTAGATATCCTCCGTACAAAAATAATCTAAACATTCTTCAAAACAAAATCAAAAAGAAATTTCTAAACTTAAGAACTCAGATGGAACCAATTCGCTAAAGGTCTTAACCCGGAGGACAACTCCCTTTATTATATTAACCGCCACTTCACAAAAAAAAAAAAATAGATAAAATTCCACCCATATTGGGAAATAATGGTATAGTATACACTCCCAGAGAGAAAGCGGATGTCTTCGCCGACAACTTAGAATTATCATTTCAAGAAAACTCGGAGCCGTACGACAATGATCACATCTTTATAGTGGAAAACAAAGTAGAAAATTTCATCTCCAACATCTCGAATTCACCAACTCCACCTCTCATCAGCCCTAATGATGTCACGACTATAATAAAAAACTCAATATTAGGAAATCCTCTGGCCCAGATGCCATTCCGAATAAAGCTCTACAGTGCCTCCCTCTCCCAGCTATTACATTTCTCACCAAAATCTTCAACAAATGTATTATCAACCATCACTTCCCGGACTCATGGAAACATGCAACAATAAAGATGATACCTAAACCAGGCCAGGATCATAAATTTCCACAGAATTTTCGACCCATCAGTCTCATTAGTTGTGTTGCGAAAATTTTTGAAAAAATCATCCAGAAAAGAATTTCCACCCACTGTATTGATAACAACATCTTTCCTGCGGAACAATTTGGGTTCCGTCCCCATCATTCAACAGTTCATCAACTTTTAAGAGTGACTAACATTGTTACGGAAGGTATGAATGACAAAATATTAACCGGCGGTGTTTTTCTTGATGTTTCAAAAGCTTTTGACCGATTATGGCACTGTGGCCTCGTCTTCAAAATGATTCAACTTAAATTCCCTCAGTACCTTATCCATATAATATACAACTTTCTCCAAAACAGATCATTCAGTGTCAGTATCGAAGGGGTCTTTTCTCGTATTGGTCAAATTAAAGCTGGCACCCCTCAAGGTAGCGTACTCAGCCCAATTCTTTGCAACATCTTTACATTCGACTTTCCCCAAATTCAAAATGTGAGTATTTGCCTCTTCGCTGATGACTCAGCAGCCCTGGTTCAGGGAACTACTGTCAGATTCGTGACAAGAACTCTTCAAAATTTCCTTGACTCCCTGGAAGAGTGGCTTACACTATGGAGAATCTCTGTCAATACAGACAAAAGTAAAGCCATCATTTTCAGAAAAGGTCATGCTAGATCTCCATATGAAGACATTTTCCAGTTTGATGATCCGATAGAATGGGTCAATCAAGTCAAATATCTTGGCCTAATTCTCGACAGCAAATTAACATTTCAGAAACATCTTCACACTGTAAAGACAAAATGTTGGAACAAATTACATCTTAGTTTGCCGTTAATAGGAAAATATTCTACTTTATCTTTAAAAAACAAAATTCTTTTATACAAACAAGTCCTTAGACCAATCCTGACTTATGCAGCACCCATCTGGGGCCTTGCTGCAAAAACAAACAGAAACAAAATCCAAGTTCTTCAAAATAAAATTCTCAGAATAATTACGGGAGCTCCCTGGTTCATTCGAAATAACGTGCTGCATCATGACCTACAAATAGAATCAATAGACGATCATATTGCGAAGCTTTCAAGAAAGTTGTTTCTAAACATCAAGAACCATAAAAATAATTTAATTAAAGCTCAATTATTCTTCGCCCACAACGAAGGTAAATATCATTATCCATATTACACAACAGGATGGAATCACGACCTCAAGCCTCCCTAATTTCTTCTATGATCTATCTTCAATACTACTCTTCAGTTCTAAGAAATCTATCGTCCTCTCTTCTGCCTTGGCAGTGTGTACTGCGGAACTTTGTTAAAAAGACAAAAGAACAAAAACATTCCATTTCTGAAAACTTCAAACTCTACCCTGCAGTAACAAACTTTACTTCCGATCTTCAGTTTCAAATGTTGTTCGTATGTTTTTCTGTCTCCTTAAAGTTTTTTTATTTTTGTGATTGTATATTTGTATATTTATAATTCATATTTATTTTCATTATATATGTGTTTATATGTCTGTCTGCTATGTATTTACGTATTATATGCTTCTATTGGGCATTTATGTATTTTGATATTGCTTGATTGTCATCTCCTAGGTTGCTCGCCCCCTTTATATACATATATATATATATATATATATATATATATATATTTTTTTTTATTATTATTATTATATATATATTTATGTATTATATATATATATATGTATATTATATATATATATATATATTATTATTTTTTTTTATTATTTTTTTTTTTTTTTTTTAACTTTTTCCCTCCTATTAACTGTTTGCTTTAAATTTTTTAATTCTCCTACTTCGTTTTTATTATATGAATTCTGAGCAGATGTGCACTTTAAATTTTTAATATTAAAAAATTTACGATAACACAGATTAGATAAAAACTTTAAAAATTAATTACTATTCGTTCATTTTAATGATACTAATATATTTCTGTTTTTATTATATCGAATGAGGTGGCAAAAGAGGGAAGAGGAAGTGTATTGTGCCAATTGGAATTTGGAGAAAGCCGTCAAGACCCTTTAAAGAGTTGTTGATTGGAGCGCCGTTAGAGAAGGGTCGACGGGACCCAGAGCAGGGATGGGCAAACTACGGCCCGGCGAAAGGTACTAAATTTTAATTTGCCGGTCCAAATTAAAAGAAATATATATATTTACATATCAGTATTAAACCCATATTAAGTATTAAAAATTTACGATAACACAGATTAGATAAAAACTTTAAAAAATTAATTACTATTCGTTCATTTTACCCTCTTTTGGGTGGTCTACTTTGATGAAATATAATTTTTTTTTCTTCCTTTTTTTCAAATTACTGGCGATCTTTTTACTTTCTCTATTTTTGCTCTGTAATTGACGGGTTTTTTTTTATCAATGATTTGACGACCTTTCAACCATTTTTTTTTTAAATCGACGGAAATAGCAAGCACCGACAGTTTTCAAACGGTAAAGTGTTAAAAGCGGAAGTTCTTTGTTAGTTATGGCTGTAGATTTCTTTCTCGGGGAGCAGACATATGGGAATCCAATATAGGTGAGTTAGACCTCAAGATTACATCAAGTTGGCAGATGGGGCATTTTAATCTCCGGCCAGCGGCTTTTTCTTTCGACGCGAGTTCTAAAATTATTGATTGCGTATGAAAAGAGTGAGGACCTATAGTATCATTGTGAATAATGATAAAATTATTAAAAGTATAGCGTAGCTAGTGCTTGTTTGGGTTAATCGTAAAATATTTCCAAAATTAAGTATATTTATTATTATGAATATTATGGTAATAATAAATGGTTATTAATATAATAAATATTTTTTAAATTTTAGAAAAATTTATCTTTGTCTGCCAAACTTTTTTTCTTCGGTTTTTGCCCGTGACCGAAAAAGTCTGCCCATCCCTGCTTTAAAGAGTTGATTTGAGCGCCGTTAGGGAGAGGTCGAAAAGTGTCGAGAGGCCACGCCGATATTCCCGAGTTTACATCGTTCATTTTACATTGTAAATAGAGTGGATCAATTTGTTCTGCTAGTAGTCACGTGTAAATATGTATTCTAATAAACGTGTTGTTGTTGTAGATGCCAATTCTTCTACAGTAGGAAAAAAGTAAAAGAAAAAGTTACCTGAAATGTACTAGTAATTTCCAAACTATACATAAATATGTTCTTTACACTGCACTTAAATGTATAACGAAAGAGTATACTTTTATGCGCATTCATAATACTGAAATTCGCTTAACTCATTCAAAGGATAATAAACCACGTTTTTTATACTTAAATTACGAAAGAAACGTTATTTGTCACTCGGCGCATCAACTGACTTCAATAGCTACAGCCAATACACGATGTAAAAGATTAGAAAAATCATCATCCAATTTCAATAAATAGAGCTCATGCATGAAGCAGGACAATCATCCCTTAATTAGACTACAACCCATAAATGAAGTAGAAATTGCACACTACATTAGAGAATCTAATGTAATGTGTAATAATCTCTCTACAAAAACCGACATAAAAATGGCAATTTATGTCATAATTTTCTATTAGCTTACGCCCTTCATAAATTGAATTGAGATCATTTCACGAAGATTCAAGTCCACCATTTCGGTTGCAAGACAAAAAGTAGAAGGAACAGACTTGAAATGGTGAATTTCTACCCGCTCGTAGCAAGGGAGCGCTTCCTACATCACAGAACGAACAGCAGTTGCTCTACCTCAGGGCAAGGATCCCTGACACAACCTCTCATCGAATTCATCTCTTGATGAATATCCATTCAGTATTCCTTGGATGCTGATTGCACTGATGAAGATGAAGGAAAATCGCCTCAGCGTGCTGCGACTAAAACCCACCGCAATCTATATTATATATATATTTACAGGAGATCTTTGTAACTGATCCATTAAAGAAGAAATATTCAACTCATTCGTTTCCATCTGAAATAATTTGGAGTGAAATCAATATCCATTAATCCATTATCAATAATTTTTTTTAAATTTTAGGCTAATTCTAATATACAGTTATTTTTAATAATTATTTCACTATTTATTAAATTATATAAATTAAAAATTCTACACTATTGTTAAACTCATAAAAAAAAAATTATAAACCTTCACTGTCATAATATGCGCCATCCTTTTCACGTAGCGTTGTTCTAAGTATGAATCAGTACATGAAATCTAACATCAAATTAAAATTTCATCATACCAAGGATAAATAAATAAAATAATAAAAAAAAACACCCATTAAATTCAAATGTGGAATATATATATATATATTTATTTATATTGATTAACGATTCTCGAACTAAATACCATAGAAAAGCAATTCTACTTTAAACAAGTAATATAAATTCCTACTCTTTTTGCACTCTATTGCAGAAAGTCTTTTCTAAATATTTTTCAATCATTTTTTTAAGTTTATCGGGCCCCATCTATAGGTAGATATATGCAACTTAAATATAAAAAAAACTATAAATTAATGAATTAAATTTAATGAATGAATTAATATTTGAAAAAACTGTATTAACATGCAGTGTCATCCACCGCAAGTTAAAAAAAAAAAAAAATGCATTCAAACTCGAGTGAATGAATAGAAAGTATTTTATGACCGATTGAACATTTGAACAATATATATATGGGGAGAGTGTGAGCTAATAGAAAGAATTGAAAAAATGACGCCTTTTGTTTATTTAAAAATAACTGAAAAATAATCTTATTTCAGTGAGTATCACAATCTTTCTTTAAATAAAAAAATATTTAATAGTTTGTGCAGGTCATTTCAAACTTTTTTTGAGTCATCCAAATATTGATACACTATAAAATACTAATTTGACATCGTATAATTTCCCTTACAAATTACGACGTTTTTAATTAAAAAACGATCATATTTTTTTTTCCCCCCTCATAAGTTTGGCTCTGCTCCACATAGAAAAAATAAAATATATTGGATTTCCAAATGTTTTACCTTTTGAGTTTTGTGATATACACATGCTCATGTAAATAATTTTATACTTTAACAAGTAATAAAAAAAAAAAAAAAAAAAAAAAAAAAAATTTTTTTTTTTTTTTTTTTTTTTTTTTTTAAGTCAATTCCTCCTTTTTTTCATTGTATTGCAAAAAGTCCTTTATGAATAATTTTCATTCATTTTTTTAAGTTTATCTGGCCCCATCTATGGGTAGATATATAAAACTTAAATCCAAAAAAAAAAAAATTAAAATTAATTAAATATAATTACTGACTTAATATTTGAAAAAACTGTATTCACATCCAGTGTCATCCACTACAAGTTCAAAAAAAAAAAAAAAAAAATGCATTTGAACTGGAGTGGATGAATAAAAAGTAATTTATGAACGATTGAAAATTTGAACAAGATATATATAGTTAGATATATATATGACAAGAGATATATGAGCTAATAGAAGGAATTGGAAAAGAGATTTCTCTGACATTCCAGCAGTTGTTTGGCCAGGGAAGCCCGTCATTTCTTTCTCCAAATATTTGCAGAGAATAATCTGTTTTTGTTCCAGGACATTAGGAAAGATAACATCTAAATCGCTCATTCGATTAAGAGTCTGGCAGTGATTGATATGGGGTGTCGTTTGCAGAAAGAACGGTCCTCTTTTCTCCCCCTCCCCGTGCGGGGATCAGGGGGTCAGACCCCGGTGGGCGAGGAGGGTCCATTAGCGAGAACTTAATTACGGTTCGGGTCGCCGCGGGAAACGGTGGTTACGGAGGTGGTGACATGGTGATTTGATTTATGACTTCCAGTGGATCACGTGTTGCCGAAGAACAGCGGGTTTCGTTTGGTGGGCAGGTCTCCGAAGATGCGCGGCGATCATTTTCCTCACGTATATAAAACTACACCTTCCAGAAGGAATAAAATAGGGGGACATGTATTTCTCGATGTACAAAAAATGTTTGGATTTTTGAAGTTTTGTCTTTATTTTTGCGGTAATTCCTCTGAATTTTTCTCCAACCTTAGTTAAATGTATCTTACCGAGAGCAGATTGAAGGAAAACCCATTTGACACGCTACTCCTTTGAAAAAACATTTTATCCGGAACTCCAGAGCAAGGGTCTCCAAACTATGGCCCGCCAGTGTCATCCATCCGGCCTGCGACAGCGAACAGCTTATTGTTGCTGTAATAAGTTGGATAAAAAGACACACAATGATAATAACTAGGTTTTATTGACTTGCTAGGTAAAGCTTAATGACCTGCATAATACGCAGAAAATTTAACTTAAGCATAACAACTAACAAATAAGTGAAATTAATCCCACTAACATTATAAACTAGTGAACATACCGCGGTAGTTATGTTGTGGTAAAGAGTATCACATATGTAGGTATATCGATGTTTGGAATGTATATATCCTGAATCAAACCTATGATTTTTATCCTGAAAACCTCTCAAGTACGGAAAAGCTAAATTAACTCAAATGAAACCGCAGAGTTTCCACTCGTAAAAAAATACTAATTAGATTTATGTAATTGTGATTTTTCAATGACAGTAGTTTATAGTTAGCAAGCGTATGCTCGATTAGAGAACGTGCTCGGCGACTAGTCTAGAAATTATAGATAATGGCGGAAAAATTAAAACGGCTTTGGCCCTTAATACTTACTGGAGTAAACAGTATGGCCCTAAGGCTGAAAGGTTTGGAGACCCCTGCTCTAGAGGGTACAAAACCTCTTCTCTTTCTTTCCCATAAATGTTTCTGATGTTCCTACAAATAACGAACTCCTTAAATAAAAATCTCGAGTTTCTTGTTCGTCTGACCTGCAGGAATCTTTTCAATGATATGTGGCTGAGCCCTCCTTCCCCCCCCCTTTTTCATTTAGAATATCGAATTTGAATTAAGAGTTCCCTGCGTGATTAATAATAAGGTCCTTAAAAATTAATTTATTTCTTTAAAAATAAAAATAATAAGCAGTTGCTTCAAATAGTTAAAAATAGATAAGAAAAGGGAATTAAAAAAAAAAAAAAATAAAGGAAAAAAAAATATTTTTAAATATATTAAAATCAGAAATTCTGTACAATGAAATCTATCCTATATCTTTAAAATTTCAACACTGACCCATCCTTTTGCTTTTTAAGAAATGGTGCACAAAAAAAAAAAAAATATCACAACAGTCGCCAGTCGGTAGTGAAAAGCGAAATGCACATCCTATTGTTGAAGGAAACGAAAGAATCTTTTCTTTTTAACATTGTATACAATACGGCGTCCTCACGGGAGTAGGTTTGGTTTGTCGCTCTACGGTCATTTTGTGCACACTTTAGGCTCATTAGACCCGGGCCTACAGTTGAAAGTGGATTCCGAACCCCTCACAAACATCCATGCCATCGCCAGGATTCGAACCTGAAGCCTGTGGTACCAAAGGCCAGAGGGCCACTTGATCACAGGGCAAGAAGGAATTTGTACCAGCAGTCTAGTAGCTCTGTCGCAACATGTTGGGAACATCGAACCGAGTACTCACAGAAACGAGGCGAAAGCGAGTTTTCCTCTCACGCAAATGCAGGACACATAAAAGTTGACGCTAAAAGGCCCTCCCGTCATGCAATCGTCAGCCGTCGGTGAGTTGTCCGAGATATGCATAAGGGGACGTGACATTAAAACTTATCCATTTAATATGATGAGTGCATTGTAAAATTTATATACAGCAATCATTTCAATCTTGCTTTCAATGATGCGTCACTTTCTATAATTCGACACCACTCCGGCATTTAGGTATTTTTATTTCAATTCCTTCTATTAGCTCACACTCTCCCTATATATATCTTGTTCAAATTGCCAATCGTTCATGAAATACTTTTCATTCATCCACTCGAGTTCAAATGCATTTTTTCTTTTTGAACTTGTCGTGGATGACACTGGATGTTAAAACAGTTTTTTTTTTCAAGCATTAATTCATTCATTAAATTTAATGAATTAATTTTAGTTTTTTTTAGACTTAAGTTGCCTGTATCTAATAATAGATGGCACCAGATAAAGTTAAAAAATGAATGAAAATTATTTATAAAGGACTTTCTGCATTAGAGTGAAAAAAAAGAAAGAAATTGACTTAAATTTTTTTTTTTTTTTTATATTACTTGTTTTACCGTGTGCATTCGAGAGTCTGTTGATTGCAGCGATCGCTCGGTGTCTGTGATTAACTGCAAGTTTTCCCCTTAAACACAACACATAGATCATTAATCTGCAGAACTCATAAATGTGTGCTGAATTCGTAACAGTTTTGTTAAATTGCAAATCATAGAGCTATTTTTTTTTTCTTTTGTTTTTTAATTTTTAAACAGTAAGGCAGACTCGTGTGTTTTTTTAGTGAAAACAAGTTATAAGTCAATATCTTTGTTTTTATCCAACTTCACTGTTTTCACTATACTTTTATCTTTTTTTTTATCAATACAGGAATATTCAACTCAATGAATGTAGAATGTATGAATTTTGATTTTGCTAGAAGGACGGAATACTTTGTCGGATATGAATATCGTCTACACGGGTTCAAAGTTTGCCAATGCGTATTCAATGTGCACATATTTGAAACTCTATCTAGAGCAGAGGTGGCCAACCCGTGGCACGCCTTGAATATTTTTGCGGCCCGTGAGATTTATCGCACTTTTACAAAATTTATTTTATTTTATAATGGTCAAAGCAGTGAAAGCCAATGTATTAAAAAATACAATATTCAAATTTACATCAAACATGCAGAAGAAATAAGAAAACTTACAGCTGCTTTTGAAAGCCGACTCAGCAATTTAGAGTTAGACAAATACAACACAATTTTCGAAATCTCCCTTTCATGTTGAATTCGAATCGGCCCCAGAATATCTCGAAAGGAAACTGATCGCCTCACTATGCAATATTGAACTATGCAATTATGCAACTATGCAATATTGAATTAAAATACATTTTTGAAACACCAGATTCAAAAATAGATTTTTACAACACAAAAGAGAAATTTTCCAATTTGAGAAATCTGGCACAAAAGTTTGTTAGCGCTTTTAGTTCAACATACACCTTAGAATTTTTTTTCGAAAATGAAATTGACCCAACATAAAACACTCTCAAACATAACAGATGCTAACCTGCAACACCCATTACGATGTGCAAATATTGATGATGAAATTGAGATGGATTTGCAAAAGCTAAGTGGAAAAATGGAGAAGCAAACATCGCACTTGTCAAATAAATATTTCTTAATGATTTCATTTTTTTATGTTTATATTTAGTTTTATATTTCAGTTTTAGTGTTATATATTCCTTTACAAAGTGCGTCTAGTACCATTAGATTATCTATGTTAGAATAATAAGCATGTAAGAATAATAGTAAACAGAAAAATAATAAATCATTTTGTTTCAATTGTTCACTCCAAATAAATGTCCGTAGTGGGTCTAAATCTAGTATGGGGATATATAATTTTATATGCGGCCCGCGGAATTAGGATGCGTTTCTAAAGTGGCCCGCAAGATCATTTGGGTTGGCCACCCCTGCTTTAGAACCTCTGAGTTCAAATGCATGCAAAATGGATGCACGTCTACGTGTATGTAATTCAGTGATCTCACTGAATTACATACATATTAAGTTACATATAAGTGTTTTACATATTAAGTGAGGAATGCTCACGTCACACTACTTTTGTCCATTTTTTTTTCAGTTGTTAACGAAGCATTTTCATGTACAAAGTTTAATGTTCGTCAATGTTCTATAACCTAATTGGAACACTAGCACGAAACACAAAGTGGCCCGCAAGATCATTTGGGTTGGCCACCCCTGATCTAGAGGGGTTTATCCTTCGTATCCGGCAAAATAGATCCTCCGGCTGGGCTCCGGTCCCGAACGTGAGAAATTCAAGAGCACCTACCGTAAGATGAAGAATACCTGTCGTCCGTTGGCGAGGGGGAGGAGCGAAAAGTGCGCCAAAAGGCATCGCCAAGCGTTTCTCCGGATCGGGGCACGTGCAAGCCTTCTCCCAGCTATTAGAAAGAGCGGGAAAAATCAAAGGGTGGAGAACGGAGGATGGGGGAAGGAGAGAGGGAGCTGCCGACATGAAGCCGGCGGTGCCTTTGAGTGGCAGAAGAGAACCAGGTGCTTTGGGGGGGGTAGAGAGAAGATTCTAAATAATGGCAACGCCAAAAGTTCTCGAGTTCGCAAGATAGTGTTGCACGCACACGAGCCTCTTGGAAAGGGAAATTAGAAGGATGTTTCCTGCGGGTGCTCAAGAAGGGGGTGGGGGTGAGGGGGACGGGGGGGTGCTGCTTCGTTTGAACTTTTCTCTGCCGAGGGATTGTTGCAACATTTGCGGCGGTTCGCACAATTTCGAATGCCGCTTTGCGTGCTCCGCCGGTGGGGAAGGCGAACTTTTGACAGCACTTTCCACTCCGCTGTAATTGGGGGCTCTGCTTTTGATCCCTTAAATGATTTGTAAGTATTTTTAAAAAGGGGGGGGAGTCCCTCCCTCCCTTTGCTCGAATTCGTAATCACCCTTCGAAGAGTTTCGGATTAAAAGGTTTCTTAAGAAAATTAAAACATTCTTTTTTTTTCTTCCGATTGGATGGGAAGGAATTCTTTTTTTTTTTTTTTAATCATTTAATCAGTGAACATTTCTTAAACTTTTTCTCCTAATGAAAGTATTTTCTGCAAGAGACATTTTTCTAAAATTTTGTTTCTTTACTTGCGCATCGATAAAGCGAAGAAAAATTTTATTATTAATATTAATACTCAATGCTTTTTTCCACAGAGGTAAAAATTCTTAGCTTCTTTTTAACATTGTATACAATATCTTTTCTTTTTAATATATATATATATATATATATATATATATATTTTTTTTTTTTTTTTTTTTTTTTGTTCTAATGCAGCTGGCAAACACTTAGACAGCTTGGTCTTGGATACCTTAAGCCCAGCGCTGCACAGCCGTACTCACTTTGCATTACCCAAGGGGCGCGTGTAACTTGAAGATAAGCCACGGTCGCGGAGTAACAATGCCTCCGCAACGCTCTACGATCCTATTAGGACCGGGACCTACGGTTTAAAGTGGATTCCGAACCACTACACATCCATGGCACCGCCGGGACTCGAACCCGAAACCTGTGGTACCGAGCGCCAGAGCGCTAGCCATTCGGCCGTTCAGGTCCTCTTCTTTTTAACATTGTATACAATTCGGCGTCCTCACGGGAGTAGATTTGGTTTGATTTGCTACGGTCATCTTGTGCACACTATAGGCTAAACAAACCGGGACCTAGAGTTTAAAGTGGATTCCGAACCACTCACAAACATCCAGGCCACCGCCAGGATTCGAACCTGAAGCCTGGGATACCAAAGGCCAGAAGGCCACCGGGCCGCTTGCACAAAGCTGGATTCAAAAGAAAGCGTGATGTTTGGGTGCCACACCAATTAACACACACGCAAACGATGGATCGAATTTCTTAAACGGTGTTAACTGGGGATGAGAAATGGGTCACATACGACAACATTGTACTCCTATCTGCTCAGAATTCAAATATAATAAAACAAAGTATCACTGAATAGCAGGAATAGAAAAATTTAAAGCAAATAATTAATAGGAAGGGGGAGGTTAAGTGGTTGGGAACTAACTAGGACGGGACAATATAAGCAATATCAAAATAGATAAATGCACAATAGAAGCATATAAATACGTAAATACATAGCAGACATATGTTAACACATATATAATGGAAATAAATGGAAAATATAGATACATAATCACAAAAACTTTAAGGAAACCGAAAACATACAAACAACATTTGAAACTGAAGATCGGAAGTGAAGTTTGTTAATGCCGAGTAGAGTTTGATTTTTCAGAAATGGAATTTTCTTTTTTCTTTTTAACATACTTCCGCAGTACTCACTGCCAAGGCAGAGGAGTGGACGATGGGAGATTTCTTAGAACTGAAGAGTAGTATTGCAGATGGGTCATAGAAGAAGATTAGGGAAGCTGGAGGTCATGATTCCATCCTGTTGTGTAATATAGATAATGGTATTTACCTTCGTTGTGGGCGAAGAATAGTTGAGCTTTAATTAAATTATTTTCCTGGTTCTTAATATTTAAAAACAACTTTCTTGAAAGCTTCTCAATATGATCGTCTATTGATTATATTTGTAGGTCATGATGCAGCACGTCATTTCTAATTTTATTTTGGAATTTGTTTCCGTTTGTTTTCGCAGCAAAGCCCCAGATGGGTGCTGCATAAGTCTAAGGACTTGTTTGTATAGAAGGAGCTTGTTTTGTAAAGATAAAGTAGAACATTTTCCTATTAACGGCAAACTAAGATGTAATTTGTTCCAGCATTTTGTCCTTGCAGTGTGGAGATGTTTCTGGAATGTTAATTTGCCGTCGAGAATTAGGCTAAGATATTTGACTTGACTGACCCATTCTATCGGATCGTCAAACAGGAAAATATCTTTATATGGAGATCTAGCATGACCTTTTCTAAAAATGAGGGCTTTACATTTGTCTGTATTGACAGAGATTCTCCATAGAATAAGCCACTTTTCCATGGAGTTCTTGTTACAAATCTGACAGTAGTTCCATGAACCAGGGCTGCCGAGTCTTCAGCGAAGAGGCCATTTTGAACTTGGGGTAAGTCGAACGTAAAGATGTTATAAAGAATTGGGCGCGGCAACATTGTGCGATCAAAGCACGGTGAAGCAGCTCAAACGGTGGCCAAACCAGGACTAACAACCTGCGAACAGGAAGGTTCTGCTACGCATTAGATTTGACTGGAAAAGAATCATTTATTATGAGTCGCTTCCATAAGGCCAAACATTACATTCGGTTTTCTATTCACAACAATTGGACCGTTTGAGGCTAGCGATTGACCAGAATTGGCGAATTCCATCGGTACAACGCCAGGCCACACACGTCTATAGTGACTCGCCAGGGAGCTTGGTAGGGCGATACATCCCACTAAGCAATTACCATGTTTTTCTTGCATTGCGAAACTTCCTTAGTGATAAGAAATTGGCATCAAGAGAGAGGGTTATGGAAATCGATTACTAGAGTTTTTCACCCATAAAGACATTATGAAGCAACCTTTAAAATGACAACAAATCGTAAAACAAAACGGTGCATATTTGACCAAAATTGGTAATCCGAAACATGTTAAATAAAGTCTTGAAGTTCATGTAAAAAAAAGTGGATTTCTTTCCCCCCAACCTAGTATATATATTTTCGGAAAAAAAAATTTCGGTGTGCGACGATATGATCAGATGGACATTGAAGATTATACACTGAAGTGACAAAAGTCATGGGATAGCAATATGCAAATTTTCAGATGGCAGTAGCATCGCGTAGAACAGGTATAAATGCGCAGTGCTTTCGCAGAGCTTTCATTTCTGTTCAAGTTATTCATGTAAAGAGGTTTTGACGTGATGATGACCGCACGACGGGAATTAACAGACTTTGAACGCGGAATGTTAGTTGGAGCTAGACGCATGGGTCATGCCATTTCGGAAATCGTTAGGGAATTCAACATTCCCAGATCCACTGTGTCAAGAGATCATTCCTGTCTCGACTCTCGAGGAGGTAAGACGTCTTTTTCGTCGCTCTCCCACCCCGTCGCGAACGGTCATTGACCCCAACTATCCACTGTAAAATTCCCCTCCTTTCGACCACCCACGCAGCGCATTGAAAGTACTGTTCTAAAAAGCAACAAACACAAGTATTTTATTAATACTAAAGGGGGCTTTTTAGCTCCATGGACCCAAACCCAGGAAGAATTTCATCCTCTCATATGATGTCAAGGAATTCTGCTTCCTTAAACCGGATACCGACCATGGATAACTCAAACGAACATGAAACTGAATACCGATCAATTAGTCAGCAAATCGACGATTTCACTTCTATTGCTCAGTGCAGAGCAAAGTTCTCCATATTGAAACAGCTTTACGATAATATGTCTGCAGCCAAAATAACTGAGGAAACATTCGATCTCACTAAAAAATATTTTAATCTGATGCAAAAATTGCATCCTTAAAGAACAGTGCATTACCAACGATCAATCAAGAAAAATTCAAGTACAATAGTCCCGGAAAAGGAATGGACTACAGTGAAACCTAATAAGAGGTCAAGAAAAAGAAAAGAAGTAATTTCAAAAAAACCCAAAAATGACTGAGATTTCTCTTAGTCAAGCTAACCCTGAATACAAGAACACCCCCCAGGCTTACAGTTCATCCGACACGGAGTCATATAGTTCAAACATGTCAGAAGATGTCACTTCCCGCATCCAAACAATGCAAGTTGATGACGATGATCAACAGGCAGATCAACCTATCAAAAAGGCTTACATTCCTCCAATCATCGTTGATGATCCAGTAAATGGAAAACAACTCCTAGAGGACCTCAATCATCTGACGAATGAAGCAGTGACCGGCAGAGTTGTGGAAATAAACTGAAGATTTTCCCTCCATCTGCTGAAGCCCACCGTGCTATCCGCCGTGAAATTTCTGATGAAAGGAAACTCAAGTCCCATACGTACCTTCTTCCTCAAGAGAAACAATTGAAAGTGGTTATTCGCGGCTTACCAAATGATTTTCCAACTAAGGAAATTGAAGAATTTCTAATGAGCGACGGATTTGAAGTACAATTCGTGACTCAACTGCGCCACCGTTCCGGAAAAGGAAACATGCCTCTATTTTTATCTGTCTTAACAAAGTCCGAAAAATCTAAATCAATATTTTTAATGGAAAATCTTTCATACTTCCGAATTAAAGTGGAACCTCTGAGGAAAAAGGCGGGTCCTGCTCAGTGTTTTAATTGTCAACAGTTTTTCCATCACTCAAAGTTCTGCTCCAGAGACCCTGTGTGCGTCAAGTGCGCTGGACCTCACAAGGCTAAGGATTGTCCCAAGCCCAAGGAGGCACCTCCTTGCTGTGCTCTTGCAAAGGTAATCATGCCTCCAACTTTTCGGGGTGCCCTCGCAACCCAGCAAACTTTGTCCCTGCCGCACCTCCCAAAACCAACTACTGGGAAGAAAGAATGCAAATGATGAAGACAAACAAATTACCATTAAGTGCACCAACATCTCTTCAAAACACGATTTCTACAAACTCAGTAAAGATGGACAAATCTCCACCAAATCAAGTCCTACCCCAACTTTCAGGTCCTTCCACTTCATCCTCCACTCCACAAGAAAACCTTACCGCCCAAATTCTGCAGTCCCTTGTTAAAGAGGTACATGTTCTCACATCAAATATAGCTTCCTTGTTGGCGGCTCTTCAATCTCAGTCACCCCTTTCTCACAACATTCAATAGTACGACTAACCTTAATTCGATCAACTGCATAAGCTGGTATGCGAATGGAATTAGAGAAAAATAAACGAATTCCAGGAGTTTATATACAGCTTCATAGTCCTCATATAATTGCGATTCAAGAAACCCACCTACGGCCATGTGACTCCATTAAAATAAGAAATTACAATATCTACAGATCCGACCGGTTAACTCACAGAGGGAGGTACTGCTATCTGCATTAGAAGGAATTTTCACCATTACGAAACAAAAAATCAAACTTCTACTTTTGAAAACACAACAATTGTTATCACCAATCGGAGCGGACCCAACATCACAATAGCTAGTATCTACCGTCCTCCAGTTGGTAGAATCCTAACCACGGAATTGGACAAATTCTTCAACTCCAACCACAGAGTAATTCTCTTAGGAGACTTCAACTCCAAGCATCCAACTTGGAATACGGGACGGTGCAACACCAGTGGCACCTTACTCTACTCCTGGTCGAATCTCAATAGTTTAACCATTACAGCTCCAGCGCAACCAACTTATTCCTCAACTTCCTACAATACAAATTCAACTCTGGATATTTCTATTCCCAAAAATTTCAATTCTAGTATCGCGAACTCTATCAATGATCTTTCAAGCGACCTTCTCCTTCGAAAATAACTCTGTTTTACCATCACAATTCCGAAGCCTAACCACTACCAACTGGACAAAATTTTACGATAACCTTTCTTCTAGCATTCCCGGAAATCCTAAGATAAACAACTCTTGTGACATCGACACAGCTCTTAATTTTTTTAACTCAGCGATTTCATCTTCAATGAACCTCTCTAGCAATACTAGGGAAGTGAAAACTGTCCACCATAAGCTCCCAGTGGAAATTAGACACCTCATCAACATCAAAAATAGCATAAGAAAAAGATGGCAAGAAACTAGATATCCTCCGTACAAAATAATCTAAACATTCTTCAAAACAAAATCAAAAAAAGAAATTTCTAAACTTAAGAACTCCAGATGGAACCAATTCGCTAAAGGTCTTAACCCGGAGGACAACTCCCTTTATTATATTAACCGCCACTTCACAAAAAAATAGATAAAATTCCACCCATATTGGGAAATAATGGTATAGTATACACTCCCAGAGAAAGCGGATGTCTTCGCCGACAACTTAGAATTATCATTTCAAGAAAACTCGGAGCCGTACGACAATGATCACATCTTTATAGTGGAAAACAAAGTAGAAAATTTCATCTCCAACATCTCGAATTCACCAACTCCACCTCTCATCAGCCCTAATGATGTCACGACTATAATAAAAAAAACTCAATATTAGGAAATCCTCTGGCCCAGATGCCATTCCGAATAAAGCTCTACAGTGCCTCCCTCTCCCAGCTATTACATTTCTCACCAAAATCTTCAACAAATGTATTATCAACCATCACTTCCCGGACTCATGGAAACATGCAACAATAAAGATGATACCTAAACCAGGCCAGGATCATAAATTTCCACAGAATTTTCGACCCATCAGTCTCATTAGTTGTGTTGCGAAAATTTTTTTGAAAAAATCATCCAGAAAAGAATTTCCACCCACTGTATTGATAACAACATCTTTCCTGCGGAACAATTTGGGTTCCGTCCCCATCATTCAACAGTTCATCAACTTTTAAGAGTGACTAACATTGTTACGGAAGGTATGAATGACAAAATATTAACCGGCGGTGTTTTTCTTGATGTTTCAAAAGCTTTTGACCGATTATGGCACTGTGGCCTCGTCTTCAAAATGATTCAACTTAAATTCCCTCAGTACCTTATCCATATAATATACAACTTTCTCCAAAACAGATCATTCAGTGTCAGTATCGAAGGGGTCTTTTCTCGTATTGGTCAAATTAAAGCTGGCACCCCTCAAGGTAGCGTACTCAGCCCAATTCTTTGCAACATCTTTACATTCGACTTTCCCCAAATTCAAAATGTGAGTATTTGCCTCTTCGCTGATGACTCAGCAGCCCTGTTCAGGAACTACTGTCAGATTCGTGACAAGAACTCTTCAAAATTTCCTTGACTCCTGGAAGAGTGGCTTACACTATGGAGAATCTCTGTCAATACAGACAAAAAGTAAAGCCATCATTTTCAGAAAAGGTCATGCTAGATCTCCATATGAAGACATTTTCCAGTTTGATGATCCGATAGAATGGGTCAATCAAGTCAAATATCTTGGCCTAATTCTCGACAGCAAATTAACATTTCAGAAACATCTTCACACTGTAAAGACAAAATGTTGGAACAAATTACATCTTAGTTTGCCGTTAATAGGAAAATATTCTACTTTATCTTTAAAAACAAAATTCTTTTATACAAACAAGTCCTTAGACCAATCCTGACTTATGCAGCACCCATCTGGGGCCTTGCTGCAAAAACAAACAGAAACAAAATCCAAGTTCTTCAAAATAAAATTCTCTCCAGAATAATTACGGGAGCTCCCTGGTTCATTCGAAATAACGTGCTGCATCATGACCTACAAATAGAATCAATAGACGATCATATTGCGAAGCTTTCAAGAAAGTTGTTTCTAAACATCAAGAACCATAAAAATAATTTAATTAAAGCTCAATTATTCTTCGCCCACAACGAAGGTAAATATCATTATCCATATTACACAGCAGGATGGAATCACGACCTCAAGCCTCCTAATTTCTTCTATGATCTATCTTCAATACTACTCTTCAGTTCTAAGAAATCTATCGTCCTCTCTTCTGCCTTGGCAATTATTGTACTGCTGGAACTTTGTTAAAAAGACAAAAGAACAAAAACATTCCATTTCACAGAAACTTCAAACTCTACCTGCAGTAACAAACTTTACTTCCGATCTTCAGTTTTCAAATGTTGTTCGTATGTTTTCTGTCTCCTTAAAGTTTTTTATTTTGTGATTGTATATTTGTATATTTATAATTCATATTTATTTTCATTATATATGTGTTTATATGTCTGTCTGCTATGTATTTACGTATTATATGCTTCTGTGGGCATTTA
>BPLQ01010503.1:0-23352 GCA_021605075.1 Caerostris darwini | reverse complement strand
AAAAAAAGAAAAGTATACATAAGAAAGAAAGGAAATTATAATAAGACAATTTTGTTGTCTTTCCGATTTTAAAATATTGCTATGAATCATTTTTCTTCAGGGTGGCTACAGAAATTGTGAAAAAATTTTTCCTGACTAAACTTACAGCAATACCCTGATTTACGGCTACTAATTATATTAGTTTGCTGGCTTTTTCCTTACTCAGAATCATTATATGTGTACAATATATGTTATTGAAAAACTCTTACTAGTCCTTTAATATAAAAAATATATACATTTTTTTGTAAAATTTAATTTAAAAAAAATAATATGAACACTCTAAAAAGATTTAATAAAATAGTATCTTAAGCAGTATAAACTTCTGAACCCCCACCCCAAACTATTAGAAAATAACCACTTACTAAAATAAAGAAAAAAAACAAAGAAATATTATGGTTAATACGATAATATATATAAATTTTTATAACACAAATTAATATTCCTGCAAAACAAACAGAAAATTTGCATTCAGAAGCAGGAATGTGATTAAAATAATTAACTTTTCAATTTATTTATATATATATATAGTGAGAGAGAGATAAAAAATTTTAAACTAATATGCTCAACATTCTTAATTGCCTTTATATAAAGTCAATTAAGAATAATGAGCATATTAGTTTCAAATTTTTCTCCTTTTTGACTTCAATTAAAAACTTTTTTTTAAATAAAATCAATACAAAAACTTTTCATATTGTTTACAATATTTATATGTTATGAACTATATATATATAGATATAAGGAAGTAAAAGCACCATTAAATAAATATTTTTTGTTCTAACGCAGCTGACAAACACTTTAGACAATTGCCTTCCATGCCATTAGGCAAGTGCTGCATCAACGTTTCTCACATAGCACTACCCATGAGGTGAGTGTAGCTTGAATTTGATTTAGTTTGTCGCTCTATAGTCATCTTGTGCACACGTTAGGATAAACAGACCAAGATCTACAGTTTAAAGTGGATTCCGAACCACTACAAACATCCATTGTACCACCATGATTCGAGGGCTAGCCACTCGGCCATTCACCCCCCCCATTAAATAAATATATATAATATAAAAATTTAAATACCTAGAAATATGAAATATTTGAATAAAATAATTTTAAAAATGATATGAGATAAAATAATATTAAAAAATAAAAGTAACACTTTAAATAAAATTTTCATTTTGGCATAAAAAAAACTCGTAAATAATAGACCAAGTTAAATCAAATATCACTGTTTGGCAATAGCCATTTTATAGTAGGTAGTGATTTAACAACTGGCACACACTCAGGCAGAATGTTCTTAAAACTAAGATTATGGCCCGAATGTTATGCAAATATCTAAAATAATTTTTCTTCAGAAGAATTAATAAAAATTGAACTTGGATGAATTTAGATTGAAAAATTCATTCTTTAAAATTTTAAACCATTTTAGGAAATGCTAAGCTGAAATAAGATTGTATTGTATAAAATGAAAGAGTGATTAAAAATGAACAATTTTACAATAAATCCTATTTAAAGTAATATTAATAAAATAAAATTCTTACTAATAATGAGAAGTAATTTGCATCAGTTTCTTCTTCCTCTTTATCTTTTACAGTTTGTGCAAGAGCTTAAGAGACATCTCATTGTTATGCAATACTAATTGTGAATTATAACTGTTTTGCTATCTATTTAAAAAGGAAAACAAATAAAATTGAAGTTCAATAGGTGAAAAAAAAAATCAAATCTCATACTAACAACAAAATTTTATAATATATTCTACAATATAATATTCCCTTCCTCCCCCAAAAAAAGAAAGAAACATGGAACACAGCCATTTTATGAATGAATCGTTTTCTAATTTTTTATTATTAAATAGGGTACAAAGTAGTCGATTAAATGCTATAACAATAGATATACAGTGTTGTCCTTATTATCCAAGTTAATATGGTCGAAGCTCATATAGAATAAAGCAGATTTACATAAACTGTTAAAAATGATAAAGTACAAATTTACACACAATTTATTGATTTTATGGTGCTATATGGATGTCCTTATGATGTGCATCTTTAAAAGATTTTATAAAAATGAGTAATAAAATTGTCCATTTAATTTGATCTTTGATATTTTTATTTGTGAGAAAACTGGAGGTTTTTTTTTTTTTTTGTTTTTTGCTGCAATGTTAAGCCATTGTATAAATGCCATCAGAACTGCAAGCGTAGCTTCTTGTTGCTTAATATATTCAATAGTTTTTTAATCAAACTGAGATCTTTGAAATATGAAAAATTTTTTGGACATCATTTTCAAAATTTGCATAGTTTCAACCATGCTTGCAATCATGTCATGTGTAATTTTTTTTTATCTGCATTCATCCCCTCACCCCAATATCTCTTCAATGGATTCATAATTAAAATGTTTTTGTGCTAAGCTCAATTAAACTGTGAGGCTAACAGGCTCAGCACAATGTGAATGATTAACTGCCAGTGTTAAAGGTGAATAAGTGAATGATGCCTCAAAGTATAAATGCAATGCCTCTGTGCCACTCAACATCCTTATTACTTTGAGAGACCCCCCTTCCCAGAAACATTTGAGCTCATTGCCCAAATTCTCTCAAATTAGCGAAACAATCCCACCTACTTGGAAGAATAAATTTCCCTCATTAAACTTGGAAAAACTAAAGAGATATTTTCTTTTTCCAAAAGGCTGGAATGAAAGACGAAAAAGAAGAGGCAAAACTTTTCTGGTCAAAATGGAAAAAAAGGCCCTAAAAATTTCTTTGATCAATTTTTTCAACTTAACTAAGCAGAAACTCAGTTCTGCAGTTGTTAAGACAATTGAGACTCTACTGTATATATACGAAATTTTTTGTATTCTGTTTTATTGTCTATATTTAAAAAAATAATGATAAAAGACAACATAATACAAAGAACTGCCAAATGGTCAATTACTACCCTGTATCTCAATATATAATCTAACAAAAAATTATGAAATAAATAAAATGCTAATAAACTTAAATTCTAATACTATGAATCAATAGAAATTAGTTTGATAATTAAAACATTTATAAAACTATCTTGTCAAGGCAATTATAATAATTTATAATTAATTAATTTGATTAACATTAAAGCTCTTTTACTCTTCATATTTGTAAAAACAAAATTCAAAACTAATTAACCTGTTCTCAAGTAGTATAGACAAATCACCAAAACATTTCTGGTTCATGATATGTATATATATATATATAAGAATACATATTTTTTTATTAACTATATATATATGTTATATATTTTTTTATTTCCAATGGCTGGGGTACATCAAGCAGAATAACATATCACAATAAGAAGAAAAAATAAGAACAGAAGTAACAGCAAGGACAGAAACATCAAAAGTTCAGATGGTAACCAGAGGTTATGGACACCGCAGTTATGCAGGTGGTCTCTATCTAAATTCAATACTTGTTACACGATTCATGTAGCCACTGCAAGAATGCCAATATGTTTAAGATGGATGGCAAGGCAATCATGTCGTGATGATAGACGAAAACAAAGCCACTGTCTGCCATCAATGTTTATCAGAAATACTCTGGAGCCAGTCTCTTCTGTATTTGCAGTCAATCTTACTTCTTGCTGGCATGTAAAACAGTTTTATGAACTGTTTTGCAGTGGGAAGAAGGTCTTTTGGATTTTACATGGTAGCATACCCCCTTTTTGGAGAGAAAATCTGCCTGATCATTGCCATACAGCTTGCAATGCCCTGGAATCCACTGAAGTACAACACGCTTATATTGAGATCTCAAAATTTCAGCATTTCTTGGCATGTTATAAAAAGTAATAAATTATTCTGAAAGTTTATCTTTATCTTAGGTTGAATCCTATTATAGGTCCCCAATTTCCCCCAGTTGGCAAAGTATTTCCAAGTATTGACTAAATATAAGTTATATAACTTAAAAATCAATAAATAATCTTTGAATAAAATTCTTAAAATGTTAAACGTGAGTAGTGTACAATTAGTAAATGCTGTTTCACCTCCTACACTCATACTTCTGTGAGATTACTTTTACAAGCAATACTTCCTGATTTATAGAAGATAATATATTAAATAAGTTTATTATATATATATCAGTCAATTCCAAATATACTGTGAAAATAGGTCAATTATTAATATCAATAGTGTATCAATTATCAATCATATAATTATTTCAGTAAAAACTAAAATAAGTTGTGTTTTACTTGAGAATCGATTAAGAGTACCTTTCAATAACACTTCTTGCACTGACCAGCTATTGCCTCTTCATTATACAATTCTTTTAAAAGTCAAATCCCAGACAAATTATAAAGCACAAAGGATTTATTGAGATTTGCATCAAATCATAATTAGCTACATGATTATAATTTGATAACATTTTTACATTTGATAGAAAATGAAGCTCCATTAATGAAAAATGCTCACATTCTGAATGAAACACCAGTTGAGGCAAGGAAAAAAAAATCGAGTCATGATCTGAAAATAATAAAACTTAGCATAGACAGCAATACCACATTGCTATGCATAAAAATGCATGCAAAAAAAAAAAAGTAATGAGATCTTAAAAAATAATTCAAATTAGTTTCAATGCATAAACCTGAAAATTAACCAAAATCAGAACTAAAATAATACAGAATCTCTTGCAACTTCAACATTTTAATTAAACTAGTTCATTGTTAATAAGTAAATAATAGTCTTATGCAATAGACACCTACCCGCAAGACTTTCTTATTACACACAGAATAAAAAAAATTCTTAAAACTATAACAATCAAATTTAATGAAGGCAACAAAATGTTCAATTAATTTTGCATCAAAAAATTAAATATTTGTAGTTAATTATACTTCTTTTTCAATATAAATGATTAATTGCAACTACTTCTAATAATATTCTGAATACAATTTGGACCACAAAAAATTTAAAACTTGTGTATTGTTAATTGATTCAACCAGATCATGATGCTCACGTTCTCCAATTTTGATGAAACTTGGTATAATAAATCCCTTTAAAGTGGTAAAGAAACCGATGAAATATTTTCTCTATAGACAATCTAGTTTTAATTTTACAGCTTATCAATCTTTCACTAAATTATAATTTTTTAATATTCATTAAACCATGTTGTAAACTATACTTATTCACAAAAAAAAAAAAAAAAAAATTCACCTTCTTCAGATATCATTTAGTCTCTTTGAAATTTCATATAATTGTTAATGAAAGTACAATAGCAGTCTAATATTTCACAAAATATACTTAAAATATTATATATTTTTTATACTGAAATAAACACATAGAATTTTCACAAAACTTTTTCTGAAATCTTTGTGTTTCATTGTGAGATATTTGACATTTGTGAGATATCAAAGATGTTGAATGATATGTGAGGGATATGGAGTTTTTTTTTTTTTTTTTTTTTTTTTTTAACAAATAAAGTGTACAACAAGGCTTAATGAATATTAAAATACTATTAGTGAAAGTTTGATAAGCTGTAAAATTGAAGCCAGGTCATCTATAGAGGCAATATATCATGTAGAAATCACCATAAGGAAATTCAGTATATAAAAATCCAAGACCAGGGATGAATTGAGGTGAAAAGACCTTAATATAAACAGTCAAGGGACGAATAAATATATCCTTGTTAAGGGTGGGATGGGGGGAATGCGAAGCTTAATAATTTAAGTACCGCTGATTTAAATGTATACAAAGAATGGCTTAAATTTAAGAAAAACTTTGTATTAACGGTACCTTGGCTTGATTTAAATGTATACCAAAGGAATTCTATTGGTTTGGTAATGGTAGCTTAGAACAAGAAAAACTTTTTAAAACGTTAATAACCTCTTTAACCCTTTAAAACATATCTTTTTTTCACTTTACTTTTTCTGATTTAAAGATATAAAAAGACAATAACATTTTAGTGTTTCTTATTTGATACAATGAAAAGAAGATTTTTAAATAAATGAGAGTGCTAATTATTAAAGCATACCTTGAAAACAAATTAAACCTTTTTTTTACTTCTTGCGGAATTTATTGAATTCAGGATTAAAAATACAGCTGTGGCCTTTCTTCCACATTTTTCCTTTAGAGCCTTTTATATTTGTTTTGAATTTGCGGCGATTCATTTTATGACGAGAATGATGATGTTGAAGATTATTGGAGCTCACTGGCCCCGTGAGGGGCCTGATTTCCAGTGGTGACAACCATAAAAGAATCAAAACATTGGCAATGCCCAGAGGTTAAAGGAAATCGTGAGAATTGAAAAAGTAATATCACGAAAAACAACAGAGTGCTCAGTATGACAGTTACAAACAACGTGCTGAATTAAACAGGATGTTGCCAGATTCAGCACAGACCTCCATTTCTTTGACACGGGGTCTGTGACTGATCAAAGATACAGAGACGAAGTTCTTGAGCCTTATGTTCGCTTGTTTCGAGGTGCTGTCGGTCCTGACTTCATATTCATGGATGATAATGCGCCATGTCACCGATCGGTCCTGGTTGATGACTTCCTTGAAATGGAAAACATCCAGCGCATGTCGTGGCCTGCGAACTCACCTGATTTAAATCCTATCGAGCATGTATGGGATATGCTCGGAGATAAACTGCAGCCCTTTCGCACCCACCAAGCTCCGTTACAGAACTGAAGAGAGCTCTCCAAGAAGCTTGGAACCGTTTGAGCCCACAACTCATTCATCATCTCATAGCAAGTATGGTAAATCGCTATGCAGCGTGCCTGGCTGTCAGAGGTGACCACACGCCTTATTAAATTGCAGCATCAGTATTTTATTTAATGTTTTATTTCATTTTTTCTTTAAAGTGTGAACCCTTGCTATGCTCAGTTTTCTTTCAAACTGCTACTTTGGATAATAAAATTAATTATTATCGTTCTTTTGATTTGCTTTCTTATTTTATAACCATTTTACACTCGCATATCACGTTTCCCGCCATTCTGATTCTCAGCTTTCTAATTAAAACTGTCCAAAAGTAATGGTTTATACTGAGAAAGAAGTTAATTGCAAAAATTAATTTCAAATTTTATTTTCAATTAACTATCAGTAGTTGTTTTAGGGCATTTTTCGTAGTACCCTCCTTCACGCGTAGGATTCGTTACTGAGAAGTTAAATCCAATCAAAGAATATTGCGATTTATTTTTCTAAAGTGTTGCTCTTTGACACGGCCTTTATAATCTGCGGGAAAAAAATTAGGAACAAAGATTATTTTTGATAAATGAATAATGACGCATTTTTAAAAATTAATTTATTCGCAACGTTTTTACATGCAGATACCTGTATCTAGACAAAACAAAAAAGTATACAATTAAAAAAATGTATATTTAATTCAAAAAAAATTGGTTTTGACGATCTCATGATCAGTGAAAAAGTTAAGGACACTTCTAAAAAGAGGTGTACTATATAAATTAAGATGGAATTCTTTTCCTGTTGGGTCGGGACTTCGAAGATCCTGTTTGGCATCGAACTGTATAAAGATTGAATTTTTGTTTGGCAAAAATTGTCCCAACAAAGTTTAATGATTTCTGCAGCTCAGCTACAGATTTAAACTGCTTTCCACCCTTGTAAACACGACATACAATCATTGCCCATATGTTCTCTACAATGTCGAGATAAGGACTTTTAGCAGGCCAATGTAAAAATCGAACATTGTTTGCTGCAAACCAATCTTTAACACCATTTGCAGTGTGAAATGAGGCTCCATCTTGCTGAAGAATCCAGTCATCTCCTCCTAACTCAGTGCCATACGGCAGAAGATTTGAGTTTAGAGTCTGGATGTAGTCTGTATGGTTCTGTCTACCATTTAGAAAGACTAAACTTGTCCTGCCTCCATAGCCAACTGCTAACCATACCATTAAACCACCTCCACCCATCCGTCGAGTAGAATAAGTTTCTTCTTCAATACCAAGACAGTGCCAATAGTGCTGATAACCATCTGGACCATCCAAATTGAATTTTTTCTCATCGGAAAATATAACTGAGGTCCATTCTGAGCTCCAGGACATGTGGTCTTTAGCCCACTGCAGTCGGTTCTTCATGTGTCCTTCATTCCACTTCGGATGGTGCATCCGTTTTTTGAAGACGAACTTTTTTGAGCGTTTTATGTAGTTATAGACAGTTCTTTTGATTACATGTGTAATTCTTGATTCAAATTGCGCCTTGCCGACACTTCCACCAGTCTTTTTGAGTTCACGAATGATTTTTCGTTGATCACGTTGGGTGAGTTTTTTTGGTCTTCCTGTCTCCTTTTTTCTTCTGTCACTTTCAGGGTTTCTTATGAAGTTCGAAACAGTATTAGGACTGATTCGTAGCTGCCGTGCAATCTCTCTCATACCTTTGCCTTCATTTTTATAGGCAACTATTTGACACTTCTGAAACTTACTTAAGGGTATTCCTCTGGGCATCCTAAAACCAATAAAAACTATGAATTTCTAGATAAATATTTTATTCTTGTTAAAAAGGAATTAAAAGAGAAAAAAAACACTTACCTACAAACTTTCCAACAGCTTCTAAATAGATTTTTGGATGTGTCCTTTACTTTTTCACACACCCAAAGTTATTAAGTATTGCATTCTAAGTTAAAATGATGGTAAATAAAAAAATCTGATTTAACTTTCACTTAACGTAAATTAAAACTCTAACAAAACAACTCTCTATAGAAATCAGATCAAAAGCAGTAAAATAAAAGCATATTGTACAAAAAAATGACTGTCCTTCTACTTTTTTCACACAGTGTAGTCTGTTAACAAAAAATTAGGAATCAAAGTGGCAATGTTGCATAAAACGAGAACTTCTACAAATTTAAAAAAACATTGAAGTAGAGCACTGGAAGGCCAGTCTGTGGTTAGAAATATAAACACACATTCACACACAAAAAATTTTTTTTTATAAAACTGAGAGTTATAAAAGCCCATTTGCTGAGACGGGATGCGGAACTCGATAGGTTACTCCAAAATTTACTTTCAGCTACATGGCGCTCCATAACATTTTCTAACATATACCATGTTTTAGAATTGAGTTTTTTTTTGTTTTTTTTAATATTTTTTGTGTATGTTGTATGAAAGTATGTTTACCAGAGTGCATGACAAGAGCCTTAAGGCTCATTCCCATCGAGGCGAGAAGCGCTGAAGTTCACGCGGCAGGCAAGACAATTTTTTCGATCCCTTCACAGCGAAACGTCAGAAATAGCATTACGCCTAGTGAAGTTCGAGTTGAAAGTGGGTCAACTCGAAGCAGTGAATTTCAAACCGGTTTCAGTTGAACGTGGGGAGACTAGTGATTGGTCAAATCTTCACGCATAAAGCTTCTCGCCTCGGTGGGAACGAGCCTTTAACAGGAACTTTGCCAGGAACTTGAAAATAGTGAAACAGCTTAAAATTTCGTTTTTCTAGACTATTGACTGGGATGATGTAACATCACGTGGGTCATCTGTAGGATTTTTTAAAATTATCATGTTATTTCCGCAGCCATCTGTAGGTTGTTTTGTATTACATTTTTTAATTAATTTTTATTCGTAATAAGCGTTTGATAGAATTTTTTTTATATACAAGACAATAAAAATTAGAGAATAAAAAAAATCACACATAAAAGACCGTGTAAAAACAGGTTCCTTTGAATAGATTTTTGTACCGCAAAATCAAAAAAAAATTTTTTTTTTTAAAGTGAAGGGAGCATGCAACGCAACCTTGCCCTACACAGGGAAGTAGACAAATTTTTCACCTACACAAGGTCGTTCCATTCTACAAAAAAAAAAAAACCTTTTTCTGATGATTTAAAACGACTTAGGTTTCTTGAATATGTAAAATTCAAATACAAGAAAAATTTAAGGTTTTTTAGTTTCAGTATTTTTTGGATTAAAACTGCATAACATGCAATCTTAACCTTCAAATGAAAAAAATGAATAATGATATCGAAATTCACCATGAGGTAATTCTGTGAGGAATCAATTTGGTTTAATCCGGAAGTGAGCAATGAGCAATTGAGTGATGTAATCAAATGAATTTAGTGATTTTCAGATCATCTGAACTGTGAAATATTCTTTGGAAATTTTACCCCTGAGCAAACTGTTTATATATATATATCAGTAATTGTTAAAAATTTTAATCAAAAGAACATTTAATAAGTTTTGTTGCAATTCTTTTACTACTTGGAGTTATGTTGGAAATTTTACTTGTTGAAAGCAAATGTGAATGAGTAAAATAAATGTGTATTTTAAGAACAGTGTAATTTACTGCTGTTGGAATAGAAGTTGCTCCTGCGAATAGTTTTAAAATCATTGTAGATTTTGCCTTAATTTTGCATCAATATTACAAATAGCATACTTAATTTCAGCCTTCATGTGAAACTTTTGAGATGAACCACTGTTTTCTTAATTCGATGTATAATGCACGAGACAATCGTATTCGTGACAGAAATGTTTTTTGCTGCAAGTTGCTGCATTCCACTCTAGACACTTTTATTGATGTAATAGTGTAAAATTTCTCATTTCTTTTATGGAAACAATTTCACAGGTTTTGATATTAGAAGTTTTTTTTTACTTTAGACAATATTATCGATCGTTCGAAAGTTCCTTTTATTGCTTCTTGATCCCATATTCAGTTGTATTGAAAAAGGATTACTGCAAATCTTGATCTTGATTTACAAAAATACCTTGATTGATAAAAAGTGTCATATCTGAGGGAAAGGTCTCGGCAAAAATTGTAAGGACGACAAGTTTGGCTGAAACAATTGAATGTGTTAAAGTTTGTGTATAAGTTAGGCTTATGTTTTTATTAAAAATCTAATGAATAGTGATTTTGAGCTATTATTTGAAGGGAAAATAACCTGCATATTAGTAATTTTAAAAATTCACTTATTATATACAGAAGACAGATATAAAATACAAATTAGATTTTTGATTTAAAACAACAAAATAAATTCTGCGTAGAAATGCCCTTTGGAAAATAAGCATTTACAATTAGAGTTTTGTGATAAAATTCGGTGTAATCCGCCGTGTTCAATTGTTCGTGTATACTAAGATGCAATTTCTTTAGGTATCTGAGTGACATCTACAAGGAATGTGAATTACACTCAATCACTAATCGTATTTTACTTGGTTGCATGCATTTCCTTTTGTGCCTATAAAATCTGCTGTGTTGTCTTTCAGATAATCAAATTTCTTTCCCAACATGGAACTCCCTAAATTTGCCATAATAAATTGATCGGTGTTTTAACGTAAGATATGTTCCCACCCATAATCCATTTCGTAAGATGGGAATTACAAGACCCACATATACAAGGTAAAGAAATCATTAATAAATGAATGGAAAACATAGTGTATGTGTGTCCCATACTTTCAGCTGTTTCAAGCAGAAATCGTTAAGATTATTAACACATATAGATAAGGGAAGCAGCTTTCGTTTCACATGAATAAAATTTTATCAACATTTAAAATGAAAAAATAGCTGAAAAAAGTTAAAATCAAGTTTTATTTCAATAATTGTTTTCTTTTAACGTTTGATTACAAATGAAATTTGAATTTGTATTTTACAGACAATCAACAATTCTTCAGAAATACACATTAATCTGCAAATTATACACTGTCTTTCGAAGAGACTTGTCCGAATTGTGAAATAAATGTATTATCATAAAATAAACATTTACGAAATGTTTGGCAATATGCCCATTTCAAATATTATAAATTTATTTAATAAAACAATTATACATAAAAACATTCAAATGGAAAATAATTAAGTAAACACTAAAATTAACTATCCTATATTACAAAAAATTCAAGTTTCAAACGACAATCACACATAACATTTTAAAATCATTATTACAATTATCAAATTTAGTAAAATATTTGAAAACAATAACAATCTTGAGTTACATAAATTCATTTCTGCTTTATATAGAATATCCTTTTGTACATTCTGAAATTGTTCAATAACAGAAAAAAAAATGTATACTGTTTTTATCGATTATTCCTATAACCTGGACGGTTATTTCGTCAATTCATGGTTCAATAGTATGAAGTAAAAATATTTTAAAAATTTAAAAAAGCAGTGCATATCCGTTCAATAAAAGGTCACATTTATATTTAGAAAGAACGTCGTTTCACAATTAAATTTTAAAAGTATTAAAATAAGACACTTAAATGCATACGAATAATTAATTCTTACCGTATTTCTCATTAAAATTCTATTTTCTATGTACAACAAAAATTTTACCATTTTTATTTTTTGTGAGTTTTCATGTGACGAGATAAAATCCCCTTTTGAGAAAATCCTTTTTGACATATGTCACACACATGGGCTTTCTCTTTGGTGTGTGTAAGCAGATGACTTTCTAATGTGCTTTTTTCAGAAAATCCCTTCTGACAAACCTCACATACATATGGCCTTTCTTGGGTATGGATGCGGTAATGTGTTTGCAAAGTATTCTTCTGCGAAAATTCCGCATTGCACAACTCACATGAATGAGGCTTTTCTTTCGTGTGGGTTCTCAAATGTCGTCTCAAATCTGATGAACTGGCAAAAGCTTTTTCACACAACGAACATTTCGCTGGCTTCTCCTCCTTTGTATGAGTACGCATGTGGAGTTGCAAACTGATCTTCTGAACAAACTCTCTTTCGCATATTTCGCATTTGTGAGATTTCAGCCCATCATGAATCAACAAATGCGTCTTTAATGCATCCTTCCTCACAAATCTTTTCTCGCATATGGGGCACTCATGAGGCTTCGATCCCGAGTGGCAGACCAAGTGCTGTTCCAATTTGCTTTTTTGAGCGAATCTTTTTCCGCACCCGTCACACAAAAAAGTATTTTCATTCGCATTCGAAACACTGTTTAGAGCCATTTTTTTAAAAAATTGTTATTGTAGATCCTTCTGTAGAAACAATTTTTCTTTCTCACTATTACAATTAGAATGAAACACTAACTTTATAATGGTTCGAAGGATTTACTGTAAATGGTTTTATATAAGGTAATACAATAAAAATTACTTCAGTTCATTTCATTACTAGATTTGTTAAAGTACCAATGGAAAAACTGACCAGATTGCATTTATATTTAAAAAGGAAATTTAACCCAATGAGGGTTTTCGTGGGGCTGAATTCCAATAAAGTTACAATTTTTCAAAATTGATTGTTGGTTTCGAACTTGATCCCTTGATCATGTTATAAAAGGTAATTAATAGAATTTTTTTTGTTCTAATGCAGCTGGCAAACACTTAGACGGCTTGGTCTTGGATGCCTTAAAGCAAGCGCTGCACAGACGTTACTCATTTGCATTACCCAGGGGGCGCGTGTAACTGAAGATAAGCCACAGATGCGGAGTAACAATGCCCCCACAACGCCGGACTTATTTATTAGGATCGGGACCTACGGTTTAAAGTGGATTCCGAACCACAATAAACATCCATGACACCGGCGGAATTCGAACCCGAAACCTGTGGTACCGAGAGCCAGGACGCTAGCCACTCAGCCATTCAGGCCCTATTTAATAGAATTATATATTTGAATTAAATCGTAACAGTAAAATATTTAATTTTGAAATAAACATTTTTATTTTAATAATGTAAGTAATATTTTTAACGATACCTTTTGATAATGATAATTTTTGAATTTATAAGTTTGAGGTAAATTAGCATAATATTTTAAAGAGTTTAAATCATATATATTCTTTAATAATCTATATCATATATATGAATGCATGTAGTGTGTTATTGTAACCTAACAGTTGATGCTGAACGGAAAATTTCCGTGTAAATCCACGTTTTACAGGTTAAGTCTCTACGCTGGAGTCCTTCCTTTGTGTTTCCACGTATTAAAAATGGAGATTATAATGCCTTTATTATGTCAGTCATGGGTATGTTCGCTCTACTGTGTAGTAGATTAATATGTGTGCATGGTTTAGAGACTGTTATACGCAATCCTTTTAAAGCTGAACCGGCTACACATCTTCCGTAGTGGTGGCAAATGTTCATGCCCATGAGTCAGGAATACGAAATTCCAACATGTACGTTAGCAGGGAATTCATGCTAACAGAATTTTTTTTCTTTAAATCAAATTCCTTGAGAAAAATTTTGGAGACTACATTTCCGTAAAACACCCTTCAAATAGAATGATTCCATAATTCAAGCAATACATAAAAAAATAATAAATTTATAAATCTATAATTTTTTTTTCTAATGCAGCTGGAAAACCCTTAGACAGTTGTCTTTGATGCCTTAAAGCAATCGCTGCGCAGACGTTACTCAATTAGCACTGCCCCGTGAAGCTTGAGGATCAGCTACGGACGCCGTGTAACAATACCCCCACGAAGCTCTACGATCATGTTATACCGGAACCCACGGTTTAAAGGGGATTCCGAACCATTACAAATATCCATGGCACCGCCGAGACTCGAACCCGAAATCTGTGGTACAGAGCGCCAGCCACTCGACCACTCATATTCTATAATAAGTTATATTATTTGGATGCATATCTATGCATCTAATTCAATCCGTTTGGCTGATTGTTCTTTTTAATTTAATCAATCAAGCTGTTTGGAACAATTTTTTTTATTAAGAATTTTAAAATTTCAGCTTTAGTTACATCAAAATAATTTTTAAACAACCTATTTTTTTAGGAAAGAATTAAAATATTATTGACTTAGAAATGCGGTGATCATTTGATTTTATAATTTTTGTTCTTTAGTAAAATCTATTGAGTTTTTGACTTATCTTTCATCGGAAACTTATCTTATCTCAAAGATCTTATCATTTTGTCGGAACAAATTCATCTTCATACATAATTTAGATTATCTATGATTATATTTGATATATCGATTATAAACTTTATAGTTACTTTTGAGGCTTCGATTTAGACTGACGAATTCTTTAGTGAAGAAATGTTAAAACGTTTCTTGCATTATAATTTTTTTCGATACTTAACTACCATATAGATGATGATCATCAGATTTTGGGCTAATATGATATTGTTTAATTATTTATATTAGTTTACAGGCCACTATTATTTATATTAGTTATTAGCCACGCGGCCTGAATGGCCGCGTGGCTAGCGCTCTGGCGCTCGGTACCACAGGTTTCGGGTTCGAGTCCCGGCGATGCCATTGATGTTTGTAATGGTTCGGAATCCACTTTAAACCGTAGGTCCCGGTCTAATAGGATCGTAGAGCGTTGCGCATTGTTACTCGGCGGCCATGGCTTATCTACAAGTTACAAGCGCCCCCTGGGTAATGCAAAGTGAATAACATCTGTGCAGCGCTTGCCTTAAGGGGATCAAGCTGTCTAAGTGTTTGCCAGCTGCATTTGAACAAAAAAAATATTAGTTTACAACGAAATTCTTCTATTAAGTAATGTCTTATCAATTTACACTTTCATTATGAATTGTAAGACCTTTTTCAAAAAATTAAATGAGGGAAATGATTACCAATAAGGGAATTGCCATTATATGAATTTCTTTGCGAATTTGCTATGACAGACTAAATAACTACAGTATGCGAAAAGAAAAGAAAAATGAATATTTAACAGCGATGTATTTATAGATACGATGATTAAAAGTTTTGCATAAACAACTACTTTTCAGTGCATGCTGTTATTGATAAAAAAATCTTCTCCTTCCTTGGTGCTCCAGCTGAAGTAGGTGACCAGCTATATCTTCAATATCCTGCGTATTTATGTTATACAACCCCCATTTGCTAGTTGACCATTTCGTTGACATCAACAATGCATTGTTTTGTGCAAACAGCTTTGCATAGCTCCGGTACACACTCTATTCAGAAACGTATCATTCACCTTATTCCATGGATAGATTAGTATTATCTACACCATCCATGATATTGCAATTTTCGAAAACTCTATACCAGCCACTGCTTGCAATTCCAGGGACTACCAATGCTACATTGTGATACTGAAACACAGCCAATCGGTGTCAAACTGTGTGTGTATATATTGTTGTGAGATGTATTTTTTCTATTTGATTTACATATTTTGGTAATGAAATGTAACTCATTTGAATTCATTTTGCCAAAAAAGTAGTCTTGCAGTTATGTAATAAATGTAATGTAATCTTTTTGAATCTATAAATTAATTATTGATCTATTTTGTTTTGTAATATATAAGCCCCTTCGAAGGAAGAATTTTTTAACATTCTATTGTTCGCATAATTGCATTAAAAATAAGAACTATTTGAAAATACATGTATTATGTTTAAGAAATATTATACATTCGAAGTATCTTCAAAAACATAATAATTTAAATTCAATCATTAAATTTCATGAGATTTAAATAAAAACACTTAAACAATAAAAATTAGTATTGTTTCGTTTATTCAAATGTTTATGAATCTCGTTTATTGAAATATTTAAGAATCTCGTTTTATTCAAATCCTTTTTGATAACTAACTTTATGATAAGGATATTAACAGATCGTATACATAAAATTATCAGTAATACAGAAAGATATTGTGGCAACATTCCACGACGGAGAATATATGTGGAAAAGGCCTTTTTGTTACTGCGAACACTTTCTGCTGATGAAACAATCCAGTATAAAAAATTTTATTTCTCGCGAAGGCAGTATGTTCCGTTTATTTATCCCTGCAATTTCAGCACCATGTAGGGATGACCTAAAATAAACAGGATTAAACCAAAAGATTTCCTTGATCCCAAATGACTGCAGTTTCTTTGTAAACATTAGTGTACAATGCAGTTCAAATTTCAGTTTGTGTAATTTCGAAATGTTAATATTTCATACATCGCCAAGACAATTATATTTATAAATTATTTTGATGGATCTGTGTCAACCTATTTTTTTTACATATCTTGTGCTTCCAACAATAAACAAATTGAAAGGTGATTGTAGTGTGTGTAGTGAATACAAACTTGCTTTACAATGGTTGAAAAGGACTACAACTTTGATATTATCCATATAATTATGGGAAGGTATATATAAAAGTTATAAAAAGCAGCTCAAAAAATTAGCATTACTCACACTCACTCATTATCTATTACGTGGTTGCATGCGTTTCCTTTTGAGACCATAAAACCTGCAATTTTTTTCTTTTAATTCATAAAATAATTCCTTTCCCAACTTGTTGTCCCTATTCGATGAAGATCAGAGTATGATGAGATACCATCCCACCCACAACCCACATCACAGCATGAGAATAGGAAGAAGCATACATTGGAACAAACTGTGTAGCTCTGTGTTTCTTTAGTCTTTTACATATGTATAAGGTAAGTGAAGCAGCTGTAATTTCGCATGAATGTCATTTTATCAACAAAAATAATTTAAAAAAAAATAGCCGAAAGTAAAATTAAAAGTAAATTTTATTTCAACAAGTAATTACGTTTTATTTCAATACAAATAAATTGTCTGGTAAAATTTAGTACAGCAATTATTTAGAAATACAATCATCATTCTGCAAATTAAAAAAAGTCATCAAAAGTGACTCGTCCGATATACGAAACAAATCTGTAGATACAGAAATACACTTTATGCTGAGACACTTATGCATACAAACTTTATTAAATTGAGTTTGTTTAAAATAAATCTTTTCAAATATTAAATAATTAAATAAATCATAATTATATTTAAAATCTTACACCTGCTTAAACATACCAAATATAGCAGTGTGAAAAGATAAAATTAAAAATTCTATTGCATAAAATGAACCTTAAATTAATTCACATACATGCACACTAGTAATTTTCATTTCTAACAATACATATGAATACAATAAAACTCATTTTGTACAAATTCAGTCCAGCTTTATATAAAAACATCTTAACATTACTTTTCTAATAATACATAAAAATTCTATTCTATTTAAATTGATTCCTTTTATAATCTAAACTAATAATTCGTCCACTCGACATTCAATAGCATGAGACAACAATATTTCATGTGTTTAAAAAGCCACACACGTCGCTTGAATAAAAAGTAACATTGTGTTAAAAAGGAGGATTTCTCATAATAAAATTTTAAAAATAATTGACAAATGTATACATACATAGCTCTTCCAGTATTTGAAATCAAGCATCCTTTTTGCATGAATGGCGTTTTTTGTAAAACAACGTCACGTATGCACACACACAAAAATAACATTTTCATTTAGTGTGAGTTTTTATATGGTATGATAAAGTATTTTTATGGGAAAATCCTTTTTGGCACGTGTCACAAACGTACGATTTTTCTTCAGTATGGATGCGATAATGTGTTTGCAAAGTATCTTTCCTAGAAAATTCCGCACTGCACAACTCACATGAAAAAGGTTTTTCTTTCGTGTGTGCTCTCAAATGTACTTTCAAATTAGATGCACTTGAAAAAGCTTTTCCACACAGAGAACACTTGTGAGGCTTTTCCTTTGTATTAGTAAGCATGTGGTTTTGTAGATTTCACTTCTGAACAAACTCTTTTCCACATATTTCGCATTTGTGGGATTTTATCCCATCATGTATTAGCAAATGCATCTTTCATACACCTTTTCTCACAAATCTTTTCTCGCAGATGTGACACTTATGAGGCTTCGATCCCGAGTGGCAGACCAAGTGTTGTTTCAATTTGCTGTTTTTAGAGAATCTTTTTCCACACACGTCACACCAAAATGGTATTTTCCATCGCAGTCGAGACACTGTTTTGAGCCATTTTTTATTGTAGTTTCTTCTTAGAAAATTTTTTTTGTTTCTCTTACAATTAGAATGAAACACGATTACTAAATTGGTTTGAAAATTTGCTGTAAATGCCTTTATATAAAGTTCTGTCCAATACAAATTACTTCAGTTCATTTCATTAGTAAAATTGTGAATTACAATAATTAATTAGAATTGAAGTTCAATAAACAAATAGACCTGATAACATTTATATTTAAAAAGGAAATCTAACCCAATTAGTACTTTTGTGGGGCTGAAATACAAATAAAGTTAAAATTTTTCAAATTTGGTTTTGAACTTTGAGTATCGATAACCTTTGATCATGGTATAAAAAGTAATTAATAGAAATGCATATTAGTATAAATTTTTAACAGTAAAATATTTAATTTTAAAATAAACATTTTTATTTTAATAGTGTAAGTAATATTTTTTACAATATCTTTTAATAATGATAATTTTTGAATGTTTAAGTTTGAGGTAAAGTAGTATCATATTTTAAAGAGTTTAAATTATGTATATCCTTTAGTAATCTAGATCATATATAGGAATTCATGTAGTGTATTATTGTAGCATGACAGTCGATGCTGAACGGAGAGCTTCCGGATAAATCAACGTTTTACAGGATAAATCTGTACGCTGGAGTCCTTCCTTTGTGTTTCCACGTATTAAAACTGATTATTCTAATCCCTTTATTATGTTAGCCATCGGTATGTTCGCTCTAGTATGTAGTGGATTAATATGTGTGCATGCTTTAGAAACTGCTTTTTTTTTCTTTCCAATGCAGCTGGCAAACACAGACAGCTTGATCTTTGGCTGCCTTAAGGCAAGTGCTGCAGAGACGTACTCACTTTGCATTACCCAGGGGGCGCGTGTCACTTGAAGATAAGCCACAGACGCGGAGTAACAATGCCCCCGCAACGCTCTACGATCCTATTAGGACCGGGACCTACTTTTTAAAGTGGATTCCGAACCATTACAAACATCCATGGCACCGCCGGGACTCGAACCCGAAACCTGTAGTACCGAGCGCCAGAGCGCTAGCCACTCGGCCATTCAGGCCCTAGAAACTGCTATATGCGATTCTTTTAAAGCTCAACGGGCTGCACATCTTCCGTAGTGGTGGCAATGTTTATGTCCATGAGTCAGGAATACATCCTCACATGCACATTAGCAAGGAATCCATTCAAATAGAAATTTTATTTTTCTTTGAATCAAATTTATTGAAAAACATTTTGGAGAATACTTTTCCGTAAAACACCCTACAAATGGAATGTTTCAATTTTAATTCGGGTCCATATTTCAAACAATACATGAAAAAAATAATAAATCCATCATTCTATAATTTTTTTTAAAAAGGCGATTAAAATTTGTGGCCACTGCCCGAAGGTATAACCGGGTGGAGTAAAGACGGACTTTTTTCTTAGGGTGCCCATGTCTTTCTACCGCAAGGTCAAGACGAAAAAAAAAAAGAAGCTGCATTTTTTCCCCTTTATTATGACTCGTCCTTCTAAGTACACACGTGTTCATGGTCTTGCTATGGGTAGATGTTTCTGACGACCAAGTGGCACAAGCATCAATACCAAAAAAAGAGAAAAGGATATAAATTAAGAAAACAGAGTATTTGTTTTATATTTGAGTTAAATGTTGGTTAAATCAAATTCTTGAGTTTTATATTGAGGAAATAAAGACATTTTAAAATCGAAATTTCATGGTTTCCCTGTATAAGAACAGGAGTATTATAATTTTTAAAATGGAGACAATAAGAAAATCCAAAAATGAAGGAAATTCTGTACACGGAGGAACCGATCTCCGATTTTGGTCTGAAAAATATATGTTATAAAAATGTTTTAATTATGGTATGTAACTTTGTTATCATTGCATTTTAAATTATTTTGTGAAGAAAATATTTTGATGGAAAAATTGTTCCAGATTATGATTTGAAAGAAATACAGTATAGAATGGAAATTGCGACAAGATCTACCAATACGAATATTGCTAGTTATGCTGACTATCATTAAACAAATCTGAAGGAAAATGCGTCTTTCCGTGAAGATCGATGAAGAAGAAGGATGAATGCAAATACCCAGATGTCACAATTTGGGATCTGTTAAAACGAATTGTCATAATGTGACTGTGAAGCTGTGTGGTGCCTCGTAGACAGCCTTAGATGTTTCCTTGCAATTCCGGGTCGGTTACTTCTTCCATCCTTATGGTGGCAAAGCAATTAATTCATATAAGAAAGCCCATGCATATATCAAACAATGTAGAAAAATTAATAATTTCAAACAAGGAAAGGAACTTACAACGCAACTTTGCTCTACGTAGCCAGTAGACAAAGTTTGTAGTGGCTCCAAGCCCTTCCAATCTACAAAAGTTCTTATTTCACATGAAATTACTTCTCTACTTAATGACTGCAGACTATTTGCAATATTTTAAACATATAAAAATCTCTCCAAAAAGAAAAACTTTCAAAATATTAGACCAAATTCAAATACGTGAAATATTTCTTATTGCTTGTTTCAATAATTTTAAGATTATAAATGCAAAACGTCTAACTGTTTAAACTTCAAAAGGAATTATTCTTGAATGATGACATTGGAATTGAGAATAAGATAATTCTACGAGGAATGAATTTGTTTAATCCGGAAGTTAAAGCAATTAGTAATTCCAGTCAATTTTTTTTTTTTAGTCGAGCTGGGAGATGCACGAATTTAATTGATTTTTTGGGTAAGTTTCCCGCGAGCAAAATGTTGCTATATTTATTTAATAATTGATAAATATTAGAATCTAAAAAACATTTAAAAAGTTTTGTTGGAATTCTTTTACTATATGCGGTTAAATTGGAGATTTTACAAACGGAAATTTGCTAAAATCAAATCGATTAAAGTGAGATGCAAATATATTGGATTGAAGTCGTGAATCGCAAGTGCCAACACAAATAAAAAATTAGTGTTCGCACTTTGCGATTTTTTTTGCTGTTAGAAAAAAAGATTTCCACTGCGGACAGTTTTGATAACATTGTAAATTTTACCATAATTACCAGCAGTATTACAATTAGCATAATAGCATTTAGTTTTAACAGCGATATTAGACTATAAAGATGAGCTTCTGTTAATTGAATTTGATCCATAATACAAGACACAACGGCATACGTGAATGAAATGAAACTCGCGGGGTTGTTGTTGGTTTGTGTGTGTTATTAAATAATTAATTTATTTTAAAAACAAATCAAAAGTATCAATTTTCAAATTCTGTTTTAAATTCCTTGGGGGTATCTTTCTTATCGAAATTCTTTGTTATATTTCTTCTTTAAGGAGATAGCATCCCAGAATAGACCCTAATTCTGGAAAACGTCCTCTTTTAACAAAGTGTGAACTGTCATAATTTTTTTTTTTAATATAATATTAATTTTTTATGGCAGACGTAATAATTATAGTTTGCTAAAATAGAAAACAAATAATTAATGGTGATATGTCATTATTAGGAATAAAAATAAGCAGATGAAAAATACTGCATCAACTTGCAGTTGTGAATTACATGTTGTTATTGGTAAAAATATATGTAGTTGTTTGTATTCGCTGTCCCATCTAAAGCTTTCCAAACTTAATGGTTTACATTGAGAAAGAGGATTGCTCCAAAATTATTTCCAAAAGTTGTTGTGGAAGTCATGCATCCAATAGTTATTATTGAACTTATCAATAGTTGTTATTGGGCTATTTTTTTTTGTTTTGACCAATATTCACGCATTTCACTGCTAAGATTGTAAGAGAATGTCGCGAATTACTTCGCTAAAGTGTTACTTAACGAGAGATCTTCTTTTCTAGTTTGTGAAAAAATATTAAGAATCAAAAGTGACTATGTTTGATAAAACGAGAGTCCTACAAATGTTTCGAAAATTTAAGGCTACCACTGAATGTCAGCCTGCGGTTAGAAACACGCACACAAAATAACCGATTCATTCTGCAAAACTGAAAAGCTCAAGATAACATTTGCATTAGCATGACGGAGGACTCCATGAATTCATCCAATTGTGTTTGGGTTTGTTTAATATGAGTTTTAGCAAAGAGCTCCCAATTTCGATTATGTGAAATAGCTTATGTCCGCAACAATAGATTTAGTAACACATGAAATGATACAAAGCATTTGTTAATAAATCAATTTCCATATAATGGTGCTGATATTGAATTTCATTAATATGCCAGAAGACTTTTGAATTTAATATCTTCAACAAGTGAAATTTAAAACAAAATATTCCTACTATTCTTAATGATAAAGGGGTGTAACTTTTCTTTTATGACACTTTCAGGCTATGTACCCTGCATTTACACCTTGTAACAGCATTTTATAACAAATTGTTTACTGAATAAATAAATTTAATATTTTAAATGAGTTTTGTAGCTGTAAGAGAAAACAAAATATTTTTTTTATATAACATTATTAAAGTACCCTCTTAACACTTTTTATTGCTGTAGTGATGAAATTTGACTGACGCAAGCGATATTAAATAAGGAATATAACAAAAACTGATTATAATGCAATAAATATTAGAAACATTACAAATATTTTACGTATAATTATTTCCATAGTAAAATGTGTTGATCTCTTTTAATAGAAAATATGTTTGAATTATATAAAAGTGAAATGTTTTTAATTGTTGTAATTAAATATAACTGTTTGTATTAATCTT